>RJVU01053773.1:1894800-1931860 GCA_003731715.1 Anabarilius grahami
TCCCCCTACACTACCCCTATCCCTAAACCTAACCATCACAGGAAACATTCTGCATTTTTACATTTTCAAAAAAACATCATTTAGTATGTTTATTAATCCATTTCCCTCGTGGGGACCGCTGGCTGGGCCCCACAATGTAGGTGATCTCAGGTTTTTATTACATCGTGGGGCCATTTGGTCCCCACGATGTAATATAAACAAGAACACACACACACACCAGTCACATTTCAGTGTGCATGTTTTTGAGTGAGTGAAGGTGAGAGACAGAAGTTCAGCTATTTTTTTTCCCTTGTAAAAAAAAGAAAGAAAG
Organism: Anabarilius grahami; assembly: GCA_003731715.1. Taxonomy (NCBI): domain Eukaryota; kingdom Metazoa; phylum Chordata; class Actinopteri; order Cypriniformes; family Xenocyprididae; genus Anabarilius; species Anabarilius grahami. Next base: position 1,895,111 of record RJVU01053773.1, read on the forward strand.
AGAGAGAAGTAGTGAAGAAATAAAGGTAAAATGCATTAAGACTGTCAGAAACAATTCAAATCAACTTCAGCAGTTGGGCCATAAAACCAACCATGTGGTTGTAAAAAATGAAAGAGCTGAATCATTGTGTCTCTAACAATGCAGTGAACGTTAATATAATTCTCTACACAGTTCAGACATATCGTAATAACGCAGTAAAATTATGATTTGTTCACACCAAATGTGATGTTAAATCTCAAACAAATGGTCTGTTAACACCAATAAATAATGAAATAAATATCTGTCAGGCTAAAGAAAATTATGCCATATTGCCATTATTTTAATATTTTGACAACCTTAATATTTCGTCAATAAATTGGTATTTGATGCACAGGGAAAAGATGCATATGCAGACATGTGGCAAAAGAATGTTGATAGTGTAAATTGATGTAGACAACTGTAAATATCAATGCACATTAATTTTATGTCTCAAACAGAGCAAAAGTATGAAAGTATGGGAATATTTACAACAAAAAATGTTGTAAATCACTGGTCATGTCTAGTTCAAAATGTTCATAGGCTACAGACATTTTAATTAAGATGTAAAAAATAGCTTTTAGTCTTTCAGGCAAATACTGTATATGTGGTGTGTAAAGACCGCAGATGCATGTCTATTAAATGCCAGTGCTCAGGTACCACTAAATGCTCTAAATATGTGTAGCTGCGGACACTTTACCTAAATATTGTCTTATTGGCTGGTCAAGTTCACCAATGAAAAACCTGTTGCAGGGCAAGTGTATGTTATTGATGGAAATAGCTCCAGGAATCCATTGTCAATTTTTTTTTTTTTTTTTGCACCAAACATTTGTGCCAAATAAAGAATCAAAGAATCTAGATTTTGTCTTTGTCATTATACAGGGTACTGTGTTGACCGGATGTCCAGCTTTGATGGAGATTTTATCATGATTTTGTTCAGTAGTCTCAGGTTTTGGCCAGTAGACAATACATGGCTGGAAACCCTTGCCATTTTTACTCACACAGAAGAACCCTGCACCAGCAGGAGACATGGAAAGTGAAAGTGACATGTGAAGGCCAAGTATGTTAACCCATAAATGGAATTTGTCCTCTGCATTTAACCCATCCAGTCACTGCAAAGACATTAGGGGTAGTGAGAAGTGAACACACACTGCAAACTGTGGACTCACACACCCGGAGCACTGGGCAGCCATTTTTGCTGTGGCGCCCGGGGAGCAATTGGGGATTAGGAGCCTTGCTCAATGGCACGTCAGTCATTTCCTGCCAGTATTGAGACTATGGAAGTGTGATGGAAGGGTGGAAAAGGTCAGTAAATGATAAAACATTTAATATAATGCTCCACTGCATTGATTTATGGTGCAGAGAGTAAAAAGGTGTCTTCCCGTAGGAGGATAAGTACCCAGCCGAAGGTTGATGACAGTCATACAGCTAATGAGGAGGAAGGTTGTGACTGCTTTCACCCCATCTTATAACGTTTAACTACGTCAGTCAAACTGGCAATTGTGTTGGTTCAGCCAAGGAAATAATGAGTTAGAATTCTGGAATGTGGAAGAGGGGGAAAGACTGGCTTATGCAAATTTGGATTGTAGATGTGACCTGATGGGTGTCTCTTCTGGACTATTCTGTCAACCTTCCATCTAATGTAGTTATTTTAGAAGAGTGTTGAACTTGATAAGGGGTGCCTTATCACTGGGCCAGGGTAATATTCAGAAAATTTCCAGCTGCAGCAGTCAAAAAATGCTTGGATGACAAGTTCTTCCTGACCCCATGATGCAACAGCAGTAGAAGTTACAAGTCTTTTGGATGAGTTTTGTCCTCCTTCAACAACTCAGGGCAGGATGCACAAAAATAACCTGGTTAACCTTATCCTTTGCTCTCGCTCTAAGTTGAATTGCCAACTCTTCCTAGATGTACTGGAGACAGAAACTGGTCCAGCACTTGGTTGTATCCTCACAGTAGCACTCTACTGCTGGTAACCTGCAAAACCCTTAGAGGGGTGATGAACTGAGAAATCAAATTTTCCTTGAGCTTTTGACATATAAGAGGTCATCATACTTTAAGAATATCCTGTAAGTTTTAGAGCTGAAAACTTCCTTGTTAGTCCAATAAAAGCTTTAATTGACACCAGACCCAGCAAACGACAGGATTTACAAAGTGGGGATCTATGACGTCAAAGGGCAGCAAGCACCGCCTCTGCAGAAGACGATCAATGCCTACTTCATCCCTGCCTGTTTAGCCCTGCCCACCGATTCGCGAATTACATGCAATAGAATAGGTAGCGAAGTAACATAGGCCTATGTGGTGCTAAACCAGATCGAGCTACCAAGCAATAATCCGTTGAGGATTACAAAATATTGTGCAGTGCCTGGACTCGACAGTAACGCAACAACATGTAAGTAACTGTGTTAATTAATAATTACAATGCCTGATCTGATATGTAATGATTCATGTACAGTCAGATGTTCTTTGTCTGTGTGTCAGTAAATCAAACCCGTGACTAAACATCAACTTACATTGTTTCTCTTAGTAGGATGAAAATAATCTGTTATTTAACGGTGATTAAATTATATAAAGAAAGCGATCAAAGAAAGCTCCCTTTGCAATCGTTGGAGCCGCGTGCGCTGAAGCTGTCAATCAAACAGCGCGAGTTTATCAGTGACTGATGCGCAAAACTCCCGTTTTATTCAACAAATCTTTTAGTTATATCGCGTTTGCACTGTTAGTGAATATGAAAGCATTTGTTAGTGTACAGAAATTGAGTTGCAATGATGAGATCACTGCTTTCATGCGCTCAACATATGTGATCGGCTACACAGTGTTCATCTCTGCAACCTTTCATGCCACAAACTAAATTTAATGCCATAGATCTAAATGTAAGGCAACACTTTTCACGATTAGTTAACCTTGAGAGCTGTAATAGTAAAAACGCGCTTAAAGTATTACACTTGGCTATTTCAAATGGAAAGATGTTAGCCAATCACAGCAGTGGGCATTTACACTGAAGTTTCACAGCAGACACACCCCTTAAAACAGAGCGTTCAAACCAGAGGGCTAAAATCAGGGTAGAAAATATGCCTTTTATTTATAAATTATGACAATTTTGGATGTACAAAGCATACTTGTTACAACAGAGACACCGGAGGCAGAGATAAAAGCAGTTGAGGTTGTTTATTATAACAATCAGCAGAGTAACAGGTGGGTGAAAGATGTATGGGATGATCTTGAGGTAGAAATGAGGTAATACTGTCCTTAATGTTGCTTTACAGATGATGTTGGTAGAAGACGCTGGAGACAGATGACTGGAACACTCACACACAGGCAGGATGGAACACAAGGAGGAATGGAGACGATGGAGACAGGTAAGTATAGCGTTTAGAGTCCTTGAGGTTAGCATACAAATGATTGTAGTACCAACGAGACCGGACAGTGAATGTGTGTGAGTGTGGGGCTTTAATGCTGGTGGTGATTGCGGTGATGATGATGTGCAGGTGGCGATGATTAGTATGCCGGTGATTGGGTGCGTGGGTATTGCAGCGGGGTGGAACCTGACGTGTCTGTGACAGTACCCCCCCTCCCACGGCCCGCTCCTGAGGGCCGAGGACCCCGACGTCGTGGTGGTCGTCCTCTAGGGCGTGGGGCAGGTCTGTCCGGGTGGCTGGCGTGGAAAGACTGTAACAGATTAGGATCAAGGATATCATTCTTGGGGACCCATGAGCGTTCTTCGGGGCCCTAACCCTCCCAGTCTACCAGGTATTCCAGCAGACCACCACGGCGCCGGGAGTCCAGGATTTCTTGAACCTCGTAGGCAGTACCATCATCCAGGATGAGTGGAAGGGGAGGCTCGACGGCTGCCACGTCAGGTTCTGTGGAGGGAAGGACAGAAGGATGGTGAGTCTTCAACAAAGAAACATGAAAGGTTGGGTGAATTCTTTTATATTGTGCAGGGAGTTGGAGGCGATACGTGACGGGGTTGATCTGTCGAAGGATGGTGAACGGGCCAATGAAGCGGGGACTCAGCTTCTTGCAGGGCAGACGCATCCTGATGTCTCTGGTGGACAGCCAGACCTTCTGCCCCGGTTGGTAGGTAGGAGCGTTGGAGCGTCGAAGGTCGGCTGTCATTCTGCGTCTGCGCAGGGCTCTCTGCAGTTGGTGGTGAGCTGAGTCCCATACCCTCTCGCTCTCCCGGAACCAGTAGTCGACTGCCAGAATGTTGGAGGGTTCCCCGTCCCAGGGGAACAGTGGGGGTTGGTAGCCGAGTACGCACTGGAAAGGTGTTAGTCCAGTTGTGGCTTGCCGGAGGGAGTTTTGTGCGTACTCGGCCCAACCCAGGTACTGGTTCCAGGAGTTCTGGTGGCCGTGACAGAAGGTACGCAGGAAGCGGCCGATCTCCTGGATCTTCCGTTCCGTCTGCCCGTTCGACTGAGGATGGTAACCAGACGACAGGCTGACGGTCACACCCAGGAGGGAGAAGAAAGCTTTCCAGACTTGAGAGATAAATTGGGGTCCTCTGTCTGAAACAATGTCTTCGGGGATTCCATAATGACGAAAGACTTGGTTAAACATTAGTTCTGCAGTAGCCATGGCGGTAGGTAGACCTCCCAGGGGAATCAGGCGACAGGCTTTGGAGAAGCGGTCTACAACTACCAGGATGCATGTGTGACCGTCAGACTCGGGGAGATCTGTGACGAAGTCCACTCCCAGGTGTGACCAGGGTCTCTCAGGAACGGGCAGAGGACAGAGCTTGCCGGTGGGAAGATGGCGTGGGCTTTTGGAGATGGCACACTCCCTGCAGCCCTGCACGTACCTCCTGACATCGTTGGCCATGTTGGGCCACCAGAAGCGCTGTTTGAGCAGCGAGAGGGTCTCATTGACCCCCGGGTGACCAGTGCCAAGCGAAGAGTGAACGGAGTGCAGGAGTGGGGTGCGCCGTGTCCGTGTGATGTACTGCAAGCCCTGAGGGCAACCCGGCGGAGTGCGAGAGGAGGCATTGGAGGAGGGTAAGGTCTCTTCCGACCACTGGATGGGGCTCATGAAAATGGATTCTGGCAGAATGGTCTCAGGATTTTCGTTCTTTTCATCTGGAGCATGGAGACGGGATAAAGCATCAGCTTTGACATTTTTGGAACCTGGACGATAGGATAAGGAGAAATTGAACCGTGAAAAGAACATCGCCCATCGAGCTTGGCGAGGGTTGAGTCTTTTGGCAGCTTTCAGGTACTCCAGGTTCTTGTGATCGGTGAGTATTTGGAAAGGATGGTTAGCACCCTCCAACCAATGCCTCCACTCTTCCAGGGCAAGCTTGACTGCCAGGAGCTCCCGGTCACCGATGTCGTAATTAACCTCCGCCGGGTTGAGCTTGCGGGAGAAGAAGGCGCATGGATGGAGTCTACTTGGTTTCCCCTGCTGCTGTGAAAGGACCGCTCCCACTCCGGTGGTGGAGGCGTCCACCTCCACGACGAAAGGTAGATCTGGGTTTGGGTGGACGAGGAGGGGAGCGGTGGTGAAGGCTTTCTTGAGGGTCTCAAAGGCGTTGGTGGCAGGCTGGGACCAGGACAGAGACTTGGGCTGGTTGCGTAACAGGTTGGTGAGAGGACTGACAATGGTGCTATAATTCTTTATGAAGCGGCGATAGAAATTGGAGAATCCGAGGAAACGTTGGAGTTCTTTTATGGTGGTTGGAGTTGGCCAAGTTTGGATAGAAGACACCTTCCCCTCGTCCGGAAGGAGCACTTCTCTGCTTTAAGGAATAGATGGAACTGCCGTAAGCGTTGGAGGACCTCCGCAACGTGGTGGCGATGTTCGGCCAGGCTCCGGGAGTAGAGGAGAATGTCGTCTATGTACACCAGTACAAACTTGTGGAGGAACTCCCGGAGCACCTCGTGGATGAAATCCTGGAATACGGAGGGGGCGTTGACCAGGCCATACGGCATTACGAGATACTCGTAATGGCCGGTGGGCGTGACGAAGGCGGTCTTCCACTCGTCCCCCTCGCGTATCCGGATGAGGTTATACGCGCTGCGGAGGTCCAGCTTGGTGAACACAGTGGCACCGCGGAGATGTTCCAGGGCCGCTGGGACGAGGGGAAGTGGATACCGGAATTTGACTGTCATCTTATTGAGTGAGCGAAAATCAATACAGGGCCGCAAGCCTCCGTCCTTCTTCGCCACGAAGAAAAAGCTTGAAGCAGCAGGGGAAGTAGACGGGCGGATGTAACCTTGATTAAGAGCCTCTTTGATGTATTCCTCCATGGCCTTCTCCTCCGGTACTGAGAGGGGGTAAATGCGTCCCCTAGGCACTGGTTCACCCGGGAACAGATCGATGGCACAGTCCCATGGCCGGTGTGGAGGGAGTTTGGAGGCGCGTTGCGGGCAGAAGACGTCACTGAAGGGGGCGTAGTCGGATGGAATATCCACGGAGCGTTTCTCAACAGGGCTTTCGATGGAGGTAGTATTGATGGAGATGTTCATGGAGCGAGGAGATCTTGGAACAGGAAGTACTGGAAAGCAGCTGGAGAAGCAGTGGTCGCCCCACTTCAGGACTTCGCCCGTGCGCCAAGAGATGTTGGGGCTGTGTTGTTCAAGCCACGGGCGCCCTAGAACCACGTCAGCGGTGGAATCCTCCAGAACCAGCAAATGGATGTTCTCCGTATGAAGGATACCCACTTGTAGTTGAAGAGGTCCCACACATCTCCGAATCGTCTTGCGGCTCAGAGGTTTACCCGTGATGGAATGGACCTGGTAGATGAGCGGAGAGGGCGAGGTCTTGAGCTTGAGCTGTCGACAGAGGGACCCGGAGATGAAATTTCCTGCTGACCCTGAATCGAGGAGCGCCACCACTGGAACACAAGCATTGGCAGCAGTAAGGTTTACTACAGTTGTGAGTGGTTTCATTTTTTGAATGGAGGGAATGATTGCACTCACCACGGGACGAGGAGGACGAGTTGGGCATGTGGAGATTACATGCCCAGGAGAACCACAGTATAAGCACAGATTCAGGGTCAGCCTTCTTTGTCTTTCTGCAGATGACAGACGAGAGTTGTCCACCTGCATGGGTTCACTTGCTGGTTCTGGAGAGCTGACGGGTTCGGACCGACGGAGGAAGGTGTTGGTAAGTGGCTGGCCCTGGTGCTCTAGGAGACACGACTGCATACGAGAACCCACTCGGAGGGCGAGTTGGATGAAACGTTCGAGTCCCTCCGAGTCCTCGTATGCAGCGAGATGCAACCGCAAATTAGGCTCCAATCCTTGGCGAAAGGTGGTGATGAGGGCCTGTTCATTCCATCCACTGGAAGCGGCTAGCGTTCGGAACTGCAAGGTATAATCGTTAACATTTCTATTTCCTTGTTTCAGATTGTAAAGTTTCTCACCAATTGAAGAATCTGTCAGAGGTTTCCCGAAGACTTCCCGAAAGTGAGAGACGAATGCAGGATAAGATTTTACGACTGATCCTTTCTGGGTCCAGAGTGAATCCGCCCATTGGAGGGCCTTACCTTGCAGTTGGGAGATGATGAACGCAATTTTTGCCGTGTCAGTTGCATATAGATGCGGTTGCATCTCCAGGACCAAGTCACACTGGAGGAGAAATCCGCTGCAGTCCTCCGCCGATCCTGAGTAGGGCGCCGGTTTGGCCATGGGACTGGCGGCGAACACCGGTGAAGGAGTGGAGGCGGTGGATGTGGAGGCAGCAGCGGTGGTGAAGGACGAAGACGGTGGCTGTGAGGTGAGTACGCGACGCATAGCGTCCACGAGCTCCTGGAATGGATCGTTATGACTCATGCTGATGTATTGCTGGTATGGTCCGGTCTTCTGTTACAACAGAGACACCGGAGGCAGAGATAAAAGGAGACGATGGAGACGATGGAGACAGGTAAGTATAGCGTTTAGAGTCCTTGAGGTAAGCATACAAATGATTGTAGTACCAACGAGACCGGACAGTGAATGTGTGTGAGTGTGGGGCTTAAATGCTGGTGGTGATTGCGGTGATGATGATGTGCAGGTGGCGATGATTAGTATGCCGGTGATTGGGTGCGTGGGTATTGCAGCGGGGTGGAACCTGACGTGTCTGTGACAATACTAACATTATAAGTGCACCCCAGGAAACATTATAAAACAAGAAACCAACGCAGTTCATGACCCCTTTAAGGATGTAGTGGGCTGTGTAGTGAGCCTTGAACCTGAGAGCTGGGTTTTGATGTCTTTGTCAACTTTTCTCTGTCAGTGTTTGTGGAATTTAAGGAATAGTCTCAGAGAGGCTTTGTCGTACCTTCTCATTCCTGTGTATTTGTTTCTTGAATACTACTTAAGTTGAAAAATCAAACTTGAGTTTCAGTTTTGGTTGTTTAGTTGTTTGGAGTTTCCCCACCTATTATGCAATCCGACTTGCTGGATTACTCAAGTAGTATCTCAGTGGTATCACATTACCCCAGGGCATGAGATTCGGGCAACATTAAAGGGACATTAAACTCAAGACTGAGTAGTGAGCCAACAAACCAAGCATAAAAAGGGGAACTGTCAAGAACAAATGAAACATAGCTCTACATGATAATTAATGAATTAAACAAAACAGAAACTAATGAAAATAAAACAAAGAGACAGATGCTCAAAATAGGGCCCTCTAGTATCCATAAGTGATTTTCACTTGAAAATGTCTCAGGTTACGCATGTAACCATGGTTCTCTGAGAAGCTGCGTCAGAGTCTTCAACATTGTGGGAACGCCTCTGCATGATTGAGTCATGAAACGTGTAAAATCAGTCTGATGGAGTGACGGAACGTCATAGGCAGGTGACGTCATCGGCCAGGAAACTATAAAGCATACCCTCTTTGACGCTGTGGGAACATTTATACCCACGCTTCCGTACTGACAAGGGCCTGTCTGTGTGAAACCAATCGTGCACACTAAGAAGAAAGCACACTAGTCCCAGGAGTAGACCCAAGGTTTAGGTTGTAAAACCTCACAAAAGTGTGGGGGGGATGACCACCCCACAGCATCACATATGTCCTGGAGAGAAACTCCTGACAATAATGCTTTTGAAGCAGCCATACTTCTGGTTGAATGGGCTCGGACCATCAAAGGTGAAGGAAGAGAGATAGCCTGAACTATCCATTTGCTCATCCTCTGCTTAGATGCAGGGCACCCTTTCCTAGGTGACCCAAAACAGACAGAGTTGATCCGACTTTTGCCACAGGGCAGCTCTGTGGACATATGCATCTAATGCTCTAACAGGACAAAGCAGATTACGATTTTCCTGGTCCGGAGTAATGAAAGGGGGAGGACAGAAGGCCTGCAGGGAGATAGTTCTGGCCACATTAGTGGGAACCTTAGGAACATACCCCGGTCTAGGGTGAAGAAAGGCTTTGACCATGCCTGGAGCAAAGTCTAAACATGAAGGAGAAACCGAAAAGGCTTGCAAGCCTCCAGTTCTCTTTAGAGACATAATATCAAGGAGGAAGAGAACTTTCAGAGTTACATATTTCTCAGATACTTCTTCAATAGGCTTAAAGGGAGCCATATAAAGGCCTTCTAGCACAATAGCCAAGGCCCATGATGGTACTCTCATTAGAACTACAGGCCTCAGCCTCAAAGTGCCACAAAGAAAACGAACTACGAAGGGGTCTCTACCAACTGACATTCCACCCAAAGGAGTGTGGTAAGAAGATATAGCCGCCATGTACACCTTTATAGTGGATGGAGATAATCCTGCAGAGAACCATTCCTGCATAAACTCCAGCACTGTACCAACCAGGCAGTTAACTGGGTCTTATTGACGATTGTTGACGAACCCTTTCCAGAACTCCTTGGAGTAGGGGGAAAAGCATACAGACATGGCCTCGGCCACGTCTGAACCACAAGAGGATCTGATGTGCCAGTTTGTAAAGCGGGCATGACCGCAGACCACCTTCATGATTTATATAGGCAACCACTGATGTATTGTCTGACCAAACTAGAACATGGTGGCCCCTGAGGTCTGGGAGGAAGTGTTTCAAAGCTAAAAACACTGCTATCATCTCTAAACAATTTATGTGGCAAGTGCTATGATGGTCCCTCCACAGACCTCGTACTGAGCGTCTGTCCCGGATCTCTACCCAACCCGTGAGGGAAGCATCCATCATCAGCACTAGGCAACGACAAGGAGCCCCCAACACTGGGCCTTGGGACAGGAACCATCGATTCCTCCAAATGTCCAAGGCACAAGGCGCATGATCAAGGCTGCATTACCTTGATCATGCGAAATGGGTTTCCCCTTTGGGAAAACCCTCTGGTCCTGAGCCACCACTGCAAAGGTCTCATGTACAACAGGCCAAAAGGTATCACGTTGTATGCTGCTGCCATGAGGCCTAACAGTCTCTGCTGCCATGAGGCCTAACAGTCTCTCTGTTTCACAGTGATGGATTGGCCTAGCTTTAACTTGTTTACGGCTACTAGTATCGACTCAATACGAGCAGGGGAAAGTGTTGCCTGCATCGATGATGAGTCCCCAACTACTCCTAAAAAAGTGGTCTTCTGAGCTGGAACGAGCACACTTTCTTGGAATTGAGCCTTAACGCCAGTTTTCTCATGTGGTTGAGAACGACATCTCGATGTCGAAACACCATCTGTTTGGAATGAGCCAGAATGTGCCAGTCGTCTATATAGTTCAATACGCAAAGTCCCTGGAGTCGCAATGGAGTTAGAGCTGCATCCACGCATTTCATGAACGTGCGGGGTGATAATGCTAGGCAGAATGGAAGAACCCGATACTGGTACGCTTCGCCCCCAAAAGCGAACCTTAGGAACTTCCTATGTTGAGGAAGGATGGAAATGTGGAAGTAAGCATCATTTAGATCTATCATGACAAACCAGTCCTCAGACCTGATTTGAGACACAATTTGCTTGGTTGTCAGCATCTTGAACTTTAGTTTGCTCCCTGAATGATTTAGCAGACGCAGATCTAAAATCGGACGTAACCTCCTATCCTTATTTGGAACAATGAAATACTGGCTGTAAAACCCTGATTCTCTGTTGGGAAGAGGAACATGTTCTATGATCTCCTTCTCTAACAAAGCTTTTACTTCTTGTTCCAACACCAGAGCCTGCTCGGGGCCCACTATAGTGAACAGGACCCCGTTGAAACTGGGTGGACTAGAACTGAACTGAATTCTGTAACCCTTTTTTCCTGGTCATTATTGTTATTTTGTTTACACAATAAACTGTAGTTAATTTAATTTCTATTTAATTCTATTGTATCTTCTGTCACAGGAAGGAAAGACTAAGAACATTATTTGACACATTATTCAATATATAAATAAAGGGTTATTAAAGTTAACTAAACCTAAAACCAAAGAAATCTTCATTACTTGAAATAAAGGTTAACTGAAATAAAAAATAAATACATATAAAAATGTAAACTTATTTTATTTCATCTAGTTTCTAAGCTTTAGCTTAACCGGAGGTATTAAAATAACAAACAGAAATAAAAACGTATAGACATTTAAAATCAAAAACTTAAATTACTAAAACTTTTAACTAAAATTACAATGAAAGCAGAAAAAACTAAAAATCAAATCTATTAAAAATTTTAAACGAAACCTATAATAGTACCTCAATGGTATGTGTGTCAATCCCTGAAAAGTACTGAATTTTGGTCTTTCGTGTGTTTTTGCACTTGAACGGTCAAAAACCATCCGCTTTGGCGAGCAAAGTACAGTTGGGTGAACATAAACAGTTTGGAGAATATCAAATGTATATCAGTGTATTGGATCTGTGTATTGTTAGAGAAATGCTTAATGCATTACAATTGAACTAAATTAGATTTTAGTAGACTAAATCTACTGTAGATTTAGTCGACTAAAATCTTATGATATTTAGTCGACTAAAACTAGACTAAAAATAAAACAATTTCCGATGACTAAAATAGGACTAAAACTAAATGGCATTTTAGTCAAAAGACTATGACTAAAACTAAATAAAAATTTGCTGTCAAAATTAACACTGGTCTGCAGGACCTATTGAGAGACATTTGGCAGAAGTTTCCATGCCGCCAGAAAATCTACTAAGGGAACCAGCCTCTTGAGTCTCTGGTTTTATTTGTGCAATCAACTCTGTGCCCTGAAGCGGCGAACCGGCAGGGAACACCCTAACCGACTGCTGAGAAATCCTAGAGAGGATGCAAGCTCCCCGATGCCGCAGCGTCAAGGTAATGACCCTATAGCATCGGTGACGCAGCGTCGTGTGACAGGATCATGCGCTCACTGGAAACCTCTGCGCCCCGAAACACACGAGGTGGCAGGGTTGGCAGAAAGGCCTCCTGAGGGCACCGAAGGGTGACGGGCACCTTATAATGAGGTGTAATCCATTTCCCCCTGGAAGGGACTGCCCCCAGAAGCCTGACACCAGTGGCGTCAGGACTTCTTCGCTGAAGCCTTCTTCGAGATAATAACAGTCCTCAGATCCGCTCTACCTGAAGTCAGCTTCGGCTGAGAGTGCCGACCCATTCCCCAATCTTTTTGCCACCCAGCAGCAGCAGAGACATGAGAGGTTTTTAGAAGAAGAAACTTTGATAGAATGGCAGCTTGCTTCCTAGTCTCTTGAAACCTCTTGATGACTGTTGTTACAGCGCCACCAAAGAGGCCCGTGGGGGAGACAGGGGCATCAAGGAGAAAGCTCTTATCACGCTCCTCGATGCCAGATAAATTGAGCTACAAATGCCTCTCCGTGGCCACCAGGGCTGCCATAGATCGACCGATGGATCAATGGCTGTCTCCTTGGTGGCCCAGAGAAATAAATCAGTAGCTCTGCGCAGCTCTTTAATCGCTTCTGTGCCTGCTCCTCCACCCTCATCAATGTCTCTGAGCAGGTCAGCCTGGTATGCTTGCAACACTGACAAGCATGACGCAGCCTGACCCGCCGCCGAATAAGGTGATGTGGTACGAACTGGCTGTTTCAGGGGAGAGATAGCTTGCTAGAGTCTCTTCGACTTTAGGCATTGCCCCATAACCATAACTTTTACCTCTTAATATACTAGAGTAGTTGGAAGTTGCAGGAGAAAAAAACTCTGTAAGAGACAGGTTTATTCCATGACCTCGACACCTCAGTGTCAAAAATGGTAAGCCCCGGCGTGGAGGTTGTGTGCGAGAAGGGAGAAATCTTTCGTCAAGCAGGCTTCTCTGATGCACTTGTTGTCTCTTGGCTGGCCATTCAATGTTTAACCTGGCAACAGCGCAAGTTATAACCTCCATTAGCTCCTCATATGCTGGAGTGTGAGGTGGCGAGTCCTCAACATCCCCCAGGATCCATGCTCACCGCATCCAGTTCCTCAGAACCAGACAGGTAAAGCACAGGTGCTTCCCCCGGGATGGAAGAAGGCAGGACCCCTCTACTAGATCCATTTGCGAATCCCACTATTGCAGCCGCCACTGTGCCTCGGCAACAGCAGGACCAGAACCGCAAGGAACACTTGCCAGGTCACTTCCCTCAAAAAGTGACCGGCGGGAGCGGAGCGTTCATTGTTCTTACACAGTTTTGCCAACTAGTTTGATCAAGTCTTTGAACAGAATCGACTCAAAAGAGTGATTCATTTGTGAATGGGGCATCGTTCATGTAGCGAATCAGCTCAAAGTTTTTCAAATCAGAAACTTGATGTAGCTACATTGAACTTACAATCAATAAATCAGTTCATCCTGTGAACACTCAGTATTGATTATTAATTAATTCTAAGAGAATGGAATTTTATTTTTCATGGCTACAGAAAAATAATTATTTCTTAGCATTTACAGTGCTTAGAGCTGGTAATAAATATGTGCAGGTCGAGGCCAACAGGCCTTGCAGGCCCACAGGCAGATGCACCCACAGATGCAGTTTTGGTCGGATCAGCAAGAGAGAGGGAGGAGCATTGTGCACTGGCTTTCCGAGTGGCAGAACCCCTCTGTGGGGGCTTTTTAAGAGCCATTGTTCATGCTTAAACTGGCTGAGTTGTTGAAGAAGAAACTATTAAAGATTCTTGTAATACTAATGTGCTAAAGAGTTAACAACATGTAACATAAATTACCAAATGGGAAACGAAAGTTGGAGTCCATTGATACCAAACATGCTACTCATGTGATATTAGTTAACCATACAGTAGTATGCAACTCTGAAACATTAATACAAAGGAGCTCAAAAGAAAGAATTAATACATTAGCCAAACCCTATAAAAGGAAAATCACGAGAGGGGAAAATTGGATACACGTTTATAAATTTCTCACGTGGTTATATATAGAATATATAGGATTGAAAGGGTTTATTTGTCCTTCTTCAGAAAGAATTAAGTCGGAGTCACAAGTCTCTGCAAAATTCTTTCTAATCGTAAAAACCTTATCAGATGGTCCATGGTAACTGAGGCTCTTGCCCCGGCTGGTCCATGGGGGAGGGTCCCGCAGAGTGAGTTTTAAAGATTATTTGTGTCTGATTCGTCTCAGTCGTTGCGTTCATGAAAAAGAAAAAAGGAAAAAAAAGAATAAAAAAGCGCTTGGAATAAACTATGCATTATTGCATTAAACTAAAGTAATGAGAGGAACGTCGCCCAGCGTAGCTAAATAAAAGTACAGCTTTTTCATTAGAAATATACTCAAGTTAAAGTAAAAGTAGCCACATTTAAATCTAAATTTAACCTAAAATCTAAATTTAAAAGTACAAATTTTCCCAAAAAATACTCGGGTAAATGTAATGAAGTAAATGTACTTCGTTACTACCCACATCTGTTGGTGACATCACAAACCCCAAAATCTACATAAACCCTGCCCATGGGAACACACGACAAAGGGGGTAAGGCCATGTTGGGCTGCTTTAAAGAAGAGGAAGAGTTGTTGTAGTAGAGTGTTGTTACCATGCCGTCATTTTACGCCGGACTGCTTCACAAACGAGGGTCAATTCAATGCTGGATTAATATGACAGCACATGCTAGTCGATGAGTTGAATCAACTTCACAGCAACTACATAAATGTATCCACTAACCATTCAGAATGCATTCTAAAAGTTGTAACTTCTTCCTGAGTCTCTCCATCAGTGTCCGACTCCGGTTTGAACAATGTAAGGATGAACACCGTTACTGACAATCCTCATTTTGGCTACACGTGAGATTCTCCAGCTTTGTTGTTGTTGAGCAACTGAAGCGTGAGCTGGTAAATCTCCACCCTCTTCTGGAAAGGGGGCCTGGAGCAGCAGCTCATTTGCATTTAAAAGGACATGCACAAAAATGGCATGGTTTTGCTACACCCAAATAGGGACAAATTTGACAAGCTATAATAAATGATCTGTGGAGTATTTTGAGCTGAAACTTCACAGACACATTCTAGGGACACCAGAGACTTATATTACAATCATGTTAAAGGGGCATTATAGGTCCCTTTTAAATATATGGGGATTAAAGAAGCAGATCATGGTCAACCCACTGTTTTTTTTATTTTTATTATTATTATTGAACTGATATCTGTGCTGGGCTAATATAAAATGCAAAATGTAAATGATTAAGCAACATTACTCCACCCCAGGAAATGTGACGTTGTGCCACCTGCCCTTTGGGGAAGAGCGTGACTCATTCTGTTATGAAGGAGTTTTGATTTATTCCACTGTATGTGACATTCCCTGAGGGCAAGACAATGAACTAGGTAAATCCTTCAAAGACTCCTGAACATCCTCGTAGGTTTTTTCTTTTCTTTAAAAAAGAAACAGAAACAGTCCCTATCCCAAATGTTCAAACTTGTCATGGAGCAAAACTTCCTATCTAGTGATGTGTGCCTCATTTGTGTTCCATCTCTGCTTCTGAAAAGGTCTTGCAGAATTTGAAGGGACCTTTACAAGTTTATTTCAATGACTTTTGCTTAATAATTGTTTTCCATTCCTTTTATTAGCAATGACATCAGCAGTGAAATGTGAATTGTAGACTTTTCATACAACTGTACATAGAGCAGCAATACAGGTTAATACCAGGTTAAATACATATTAAGCTCTATTGATAATACTCTACTGTAAATGTGGCTTGCTGTAGTAATTACCACTGAAAGGCAGAGTTTGTAAAATGACATTGACATTTACAGTGCATCTATAATGAAAGTGTTGTCATGATTCACATCAATTTCAAATGTTTTGAAACATCAGGATATATCTTGTTTTATCTGTCCATTTGATGCCCTCAGCCACCCAGAGTGATGTCAATGTTTTAAAATTAACTGAATAGGTTGTTTAAAATGGAAGTACAACACCTGTTTAACTGGAAGACTGCACTTCAGACTAAATTTAAGAGCAAAATGATTCAATTAATCTCTGGCATAAACACAGCTCAACTGATGATGCTCATGGCAAATATACTGACCTGTTTAGTGTAACCCATAAACAGTCACCACATCTTTGGCAGATGAAAAGTCACTGCCGTTTACGTTGGTTGAAAGTATCAGCCTTATCTTCTGCTTTAGCACCAGTGTATACTTCAGCTTATATCAACTCTCAACAATACTGAAGACTGAACAATGACATATGAAGCTCTGCTGAAAAATTGCTAAAATATGAAGCTTGAATGTTCAGAGCTGCATCTGTTTTACCAATTCGGAGCTCTTGGGGAATAGACATCAAGAGGAGGAAAAACAGGTTGCAGGGGAAGTGAAACATCTCTTCCTTTCTGTCTGTTTCTCTGCTCCTCACTGCATGAACCATAAACTGTCCACCCAGACTTCAAAGATCTCTGCCAGAGTAGTGTAAGGGCAGATGGCCTTTGTTTGAGTCTTGGTGGCGTCATGGAAAAGCATTGCTTGAGTTTTAGCAAGATCAGGTATGATCAGAGTTCTTGAGCAGTTCTTCACACCAACACTAGAGAATCAGCCTAGTGACCCTGGACTTTGCAAGCTAATCGGCAACAGACTGATTGTGCATGTAATACTTCTAAATGCATCTAAATTGGCTTGTCCAAAGAATCTTTTTCTCTGAAATTATGTTTTGCGTTGACGAGAGGTATCAAATTTTTTCAGGCCAAGTCAAATCAGAAGTCAGGCCAAATCTTTATGAGCTCAAGCTTAAGGACATTTTGAAGAACACCAGTTTTTGATTAATATTATATTTTGAATAATATCATAGTTCCTATAGTTCGGATAAACCTGTGCATCATCACTTCCCTATCCGGTCCAGGCCTTCAGTAGCTCTCATTAAGGAGACCAGAACAACATCCAAAACACAGTAAGATTTTTTTAAATTTAAAATCCAGTTGAAACGCATCATTTTGCAAACCATTTCAAATGGTTTACAATTCAATTTAAACACTAATATCAAGTGGATAAAAATATTAGGAATTTAAAGTAATGTAGTCTATGCTTAAAATTCTCATCTGTTTAGACATTTGAACACTTGTAGGGCCCTATCATATACCCGGTGCAATGCGATGCCAGGCGCGACACAAGTGTTTTTTGCTAGTTTCAGCCCAACGCAGTTATCATTTTCACATCCTGCAGCACGTTGTTTAAATAGCAAATGCATTTGGGCTCATTTGTGCTGGTCTGAAAATGAGGTGTGTTCAGGCGCATTATTGGTGCATTGCTATTTTGAGGCAAGTGAAATAGACTGCGCCATTGACCAACTGAAACCTGGTCTAAAGTTTTTATTTCACACACACATATAAGCAGCAGCACACAAACATGCCAAATATTAAAATTAAAAGGATTACAATGTAAAAGATTATTTTTGTGTGCATAAAGATAAAAATGCTTTGTTGGAATCCAGCCTGTCCCGTAGATGGTCACTTTAACCTCGTGCACAAGCAGATGTGAAGCGTTCAGTTTTTCTGCTTGCAAATTCTGCAGTGTAAATAGTGAATGCGCAGTGGTGCGAGCGCAACTGGCTTTTTAAAGGTAATAAGGGATGAGACTCTGATTGGTTTATTGTGCGTTACACCCAAAAACACCCATTACTCATTATGAGACTTGGGACAACCCTTTTAGACCATGCGCCGGGTGCAACAACCATTTTTTCCTGTCGTTAAACTAGCAAAAATAGATTCGGACACACCCCAAGTGCACCTGCGCCGTGCGCTTTAGACCATGCGCTTAGATCATAAGAATACGGTCTGTAATGTCTGGTTTCATTATCAATGTAATGCTTAAAATTGAGTGTTGAATCAAGTGTTTCTGATTTAAAAGCAGACAAACTCAGGTTCACAGACTTTAAGAAGACAGAATAACAGAATAATGTCTGTTATATAATATCTGTAATTATTAGAAATAGAACATTTTTAATAAAATGAAGGCCTATATATCTGTTGTTCTTCTAATTGTTCAGCATATCCATAGAATGCACTAATTTATCTTAGAATTTGGATGAAAAAAGTTTAATAATGAATGTAAAATTCAATTATCGAAACACTCAGGAATTACATAGAAATTAGATTTTAGTTTACCTTTTAACTGCATTGGCATGACCCAGTTGTAATATCATGCATCATTTTTACCAGGAAGTCCTGGCCTTTCTGTAACTATACTTGGCTTTATAACAATTCTGTGGTTCTCAGAATTCCAGTTCTATTTTATAGCACACATCTAACCAGTTTGTGTACAATAGACTGTCAGATTATTTCAATGTCTCCATACAATGACATATAATAAGGCCAAATATTGATATATCTTCCTACAGTCTATTCAGTTTCTTCTCTTACTGTGACAATTTCCAAATTTCCAGAATGTGATCACTGTCTGATTCACATTTACAGGACATGATGTCAAATAGTGGAACATCCAATATAATTATGCTTTTGCGTAGTCAAAAAAACTTGGAAGGAAAGTTTTTTTTTCCATATTAAAACTGTCCACAGTGGTGAAGAAATCAGAGCATAATATCCATTATTGTGTTTGTAAGAAAGACACACTGAATGACAATTCCCAAAGCAGTCATTCTGGCCCAAAATTACAACGATTTATGTATTTCAAATGACTATTTGATAACTTGGCTATAGATTTTTGAAATTGTTACTCTGAGAGAAGGAAGATTGGTTAAATCAAATTAAATAATTGTCAGTGTATTTGTGAAAAAAAATCCTTGGATTTAATATGCACAGCATGGATTTGGTGTCCACCACATTTTGACTGGCTGTAAGTGTAAAGTTACACACCGAGATATGTTAAGAGATGCCAATAGAATGAGTGTTCTGAAACTAACCTAAAGGAAAGAAGTACAGTCGGCACACCATTGACATCACAACGATAACCATTTACGTTCTTGTGGTGCAGAGCATGATACATGCTCAGACCTTTCCACATGACCACAAGGAATTTCAATTGGGTTTCCATCCGCAGACTATCCTTAATTGTTCTGCTCTCTACGTGGGAGATCAGAAAAGAAAAGCTACAGTGCCAACTCCTTAACTCCTGAGTCACTCTGTCCTGAAATTAAGCAGTCACACATCATGCTGGAGAATCAGCAGTTGAAGTCTTCTGTGGGTTTTATATTTCCCCACAAATGATGGCTATGCAAAACCACTGCAGTCTGTTTCTACTTAATATTTGTATTCTGTTGTCTCTGAAGAAAGAAGAGAAAATTGTGTGTTGTACTACATAACCTCAGTAAGCATTTTCACCCAGACTTTATGGAACACATGAACTTTACCAGTAATTGCTTTGAGTGGTTCCACACTGAGACTCTCTCTGGCTGAGCTTTACTCTTATGCTTATTGGGTTTGGATGATTGGGCTAAAATTAGTACTATCTATGCACATTATGTCAACAGGCATTCTACTCATTCAGATCATACCCCAATACTCATCATCATTTTATATGCCATTCTGCAGTCATCTCAATAGCTGTTCTTTGCATCAGTCTCAAATTCTCTTCTATGTTGTGTCTTCACAAAGCAAATTTAAAGGAATAATTGACATAAAAATTAAAATTCTGATTAATTTACAAACTCTCATGTTGTTCCAAACTTGTGTGATTTTATTTATTTTTTGTTCTGATGGACAAAAAATTTAATATTATATAAGATAATGATTACACTTTATTTCGATGGTCCACTATAGACCTAACTATAAGTAACTTTTCAACTAGGCTGCATGGCAACTAACTATCATTAGAGTATTAGTAGACTGTTAGGTTAGGTGTTAGGGTTCGGGTTATTAGAATAAGTTGTCTAAAGTGGACCATCAAAATAAAATGGTACAATAGTCAATGTGGTCCAAAAGTTTCCAGCTCCAAAAAGGTAATCAATAATGCCGGTGTCTTCTAAAGCAAAATTGGTATCAAAGGAAATGAAACTGCAGATAATATTGAAAAGGAAGCCACAAAAAAGTATTCATATGGTTTGTTAGTTAGCTTAAAAAAAACAGAAACTAAGAGCATTAGTAAGCAAAAACTGAAGGAAAGTTGGCAAAAACAATGTTAGACATTCTGCAAAAGTCAGAAATTGAAAGTTATCCAATTCTATTTCAGTTTCTGAATAACCCATTTGATTGAGATAAAAGATATATATCATGGTGAGCAAGCAGCAGCAGTTTAGATTGTGTGTTCCTCCTTGCCCACGTTAAATCACGGATGGGGATACACACAATCAGGGGCAGTCGTGGCCTAATGGATAGAGAGTCGGACTTGTCGGAGTCTCAGGTCCGGCAGGGATTGTCGGTGAGGGGAGTGAATGTCCAGCGCTCTCCCCACCCTCAATACCACGACTGAGGTGAGACCCTTGAGCAAGGCACCGTACCCCCAACCGCTCCCCGGGCGCCGCAGCAATGGCTGCCCACTGCTCTGGGTGTGTGTTCACGGTGTGTGTGTTCACTGCTGTGTGTGTGCACTTGGATGGGTTAAATGCAGAGCACAAATTCCGATTATGGGTCACCATACTTGGCCACATGTCACTTCACTTTCACTTTTTCAATCTTTGTGTTGTTTGTTTGGGAGCAGAGCATGCACAGTCAGCGCTCTAGGGTGCTGGCTGTGCACACTGTGAAGAGCTTCCTCTGAGGATGCTCCACTCCCCCTGGCTCTCGGGGAAGGAGGGCGCTTAGGCTTGCATTCCCCTGGGTTTGGGTACCGTTGGGTTTGGGGATTGCAAATGGATCTATCAGAGGGGTTAGAGATGGGCCCAGCCCTATCTCTGCCTTCATCTGATAGATCTAGAGCCTTTTCTCAGTGCACGCTTTGCGGTTCCTTCTGCAGTGAGGCACCAGTGCTGCATATCTCCAGCTCTGAGGAGTTGGATGTCGAAAGCATCGAGGCAGGAGATGTGGAGGACTCGCCACCTCACTCTTCTCTCTATGAGAAACTGGTAGAGATTGTGACTTGCGCTGTTGCCAGGTTGAACATTGACTGGCCAGCTGAGAGGCAGGATGTTCGTCCCAAGAGCAAGCTGGACGAATGTTTCTTGCCCTCGTGAGCACAACCTCCGTGCTGGGGCTTTCCTTTTTTCCCCGATCACCACACTGAGGTGTCGAGATCATGGAAGAGACCGATCTCCTATAGATTACATAGTGCACAAAGATTACACTATTCCACTATAGTTGACCAAAATGAAAACAGATATGGGGCGATGCCTAAGGTGGAAGAGACGCTATCTCTCTCAGCTGTCTCTCCCCTCAGACTGCATTGTCCCTAAAGGCCCCGACACAAATCATATGTTGCCTCTGGTCAGGCTGCAGCTTGCCTACACACTATGGGCTTGCTGCAGGCCTACCAGGCAGACATGTTAGGAGATCCAGATGAGGGTGGGGGTATTGGTCCTGACACTGTGTCACAGTTGCGTCGGGCCACAGATCTTTCTCTCTGGGCCACCAAGGAGATGACCAGATCCATTGGCCATGCTATGGCAGCCCTGGTGGCCACAGAGAGGCACTTTTGGTTAAATTTGAGTGCAATAAAGGGGCTGGGGAGGTGCTCTTAACCGCAGCATTCAAGGGGTAGGACGGATCTGAGGATCGTCATTATTGCCAAGAAGGCTGCAGGGAAAAGGTCCAGATGCTAGTGGTGTCAGACCTCTGAGGGTAGTCCCCTCTGAGGAGAAGTGGTCAACACTGCAGTATATGGTGCTCATTTCCCCTCGGTGCCCTCAGGGGGCCGTTCTGCTAACCCTGCCACCTCGAGTGCTTCAGAATGTGGTGGTCCCCAGTGAGTACGTATCTCTTCATCTGCCCAGAAACATAGCTGCTCGCTCCTTCTGAGGAGGGTCCCAGAGCATCCAGTTCGGTTGCTTCCAGCTGGTGTGCCGCATCAGGGCACCGAAGTGGCTGCTCGAAAAACGCCAGAGGCCAGCCTCGAGAGGCTGGTTCCCTTAGTAGATTTTCTGGCAGCATGGAGATTACTGCCAAATATATCTCAGTGGGTCCTGCGCACAGTCGAGGGAGCCTCTGAGGTGGCCCAGCTCACAGGTACTGGTCTCTCAGCTGAGGTTGTTGAGACCATCCTCCACTCCAGAGCTCCCTACACAAGGAAATTGTATGCCTTGAAGTGAAGAGTCTTCACTTCTTGATGCAGTGGTCATCAGCTGGACCCAGTTAACTGTCCTGTTGGTACAGTTCTGGAGAACGATTCACTGCAGGGTTATCCCCGTCCACTTTAATGGTCTATGTGGCAGCCATCACTGCTTACCACATTCCTTTGAGTGGAATGTCTTTAGGGAGAGACTTATTAGTTACACGTTTCCTCCATGGCACTTTGAGACTGAGGGCTGAAGTAACCACTAGGGTGCTGGCTTGGGACTTGGCTGTGGTGCTCCAAGGCCTGTCCCTGGCTCCCTTTGAGCCTATTGAAGAGGTTCCAGTCAAGTTTTTGGAACGTTGTTCCTCTTGGCTATCACTTCTCTAAAAAGGATTGGAGATCTGCAAGCTCTTTCGGTTGCCCCTTTGTGCTTGGAATTTGCACCCGGCATACGTTCCTTCACCCTAGGCAAGGATACATTCCTACGGTCCCCACTAATGTGGCTAGATCTATTGTGCTGCAAGCCTTCTGTCCTCCTCCCTTCAGGGATCCAGACTGGGAACAAGATAATCTGCTGTGACCTGTTCAGGCGTTGGATGCTTACTTTCACAGAGCTGTCCTGTGGCATAAATCTGAACAACTGTTTGTCTGTTTTGGGTCTCCAAGCAAAGGGTCCCCAGCATCTAAGCAGAGGATGAGCAAGCAGATAGTCTAGGCTATATCTCTCTTGCTTATGAGTCGGCCAGACAACCTTCCCCTATGTCAGTCCGGGCCCACTCTAATAGGAGTATGACTGTCTCTAAAGCTCTCTTGTCATGAGTTTCACTTTAAGATGTTTGTGATGTGGCAGGCTGGTCCTCACGGCACACATTTGTCAGGTTCTATGAACTGGACTTGAGCTCTACACCAGTGGCTTCGGTGCTCTTCGGTCCTAGCGCTTTTATGATTTCACACTAGACAGGCACTTGTCATTATGGCGGCGTGGGTATAAGCGTTCTCACAGCATCTTTGATGCAGAATCTCGTTCCCTTGAAAAAGGGAACATCTCGGTTATGACTGTAACCTTATTTCCCTGAAGAGGGAACGAGAAGCTGCATCGCCTTGCCATACTTCCGGTGTGCTTGTCAACGACTTACTTCAGACTTACTTTTAGAAGCTAGAGCTGCACTGTTTGAGCATGCTTTATAGTTTCCTTTGACACAGCATCTTGTTCCCTCTTCAGGGAACCAAGGTTACAGTCGTAACCGAGAGATTTTGTAATGATGATGAATGGAAATGAGTTAACACTGAACTTGCTTAAGCTGTACAATGACATTTTCTTCTCGAGCTGCTGTACAGCCGAAACAAACTTTATTGCATAATTTTCCTGTTATCGCTGTAAAGCTAATTGGAAATGGTTTGTATTGTAAAAAGCACTATATAAATAAAGGTGACTTGACTGGTGGTGGTAATTCACTAATTTGTTGTTTGCCAACTGCCAATAGGCTTGCCGTGGTTACCGGTTACCGCCTCCACCGTCATGTTTTAAAGTGAGACCAGTGGTGGAAAGAGTACTAAAAACTGTATTAAGTAAAAGTATTGCACAAGCAGGAGAACAAAAAAAAAAAAATTTTTTAAGTAAGAGTAACTTAAAAAGTTAAAACTGCGTTACAAAGAACTTTAGTTTTATTTTTCTATTTTTTACCCAAAATAAGGCGATGTAAGCAGGGCTTGACATTAACACCCGCCAACCCGCCAAATGTGGGTAGACTTCAGCTTTGGTGGGTAAGACAGCCACTCCCACTAGCCACTTTGGCGGGTTGAATATAATTTCAGCCTACAGCCTAATCAAAGGTAGCCAAGTTTCTCAAATTACAAAATTACATTTTAATCACAATTCTTTATCGATTAATTTGCTGTTAGTGAAGGCGGGATTGGTGGAATTGCGCTGAATGACACACAACAGAAGCGCTCTCTTGCGTGCGCTCTCTCTGTCGGTTATGGCTTAAGTGGACGTAAACAGGTGGGTGAAAACTGGATATGTGTCAGTATATTACGTCCATGCATTCAGTAGCCCAATTAAATAGGCTAACTGTCTGTCATTAATGTTAAAGCCTGATTTATACTCGACGCTTCCGCAAGTTCGCTTGGGTGCACGCGACAAAAGTGATGTCATCACGGCGTTGGCGGAAGTGCACGTGAACCTGAATCTTGCCGAGTATGTACGTCTCATCACACCAGCACCCAGTTGGTGCTTCTAAATTAGTTGTTTACATTTACAAAATGTGCCAACAATACCAGAAATAATCCCTTTTATTGAAAATAAAGGTCCATGTTTTAAATTTTAAAAAATTTTACGAAACTAAATGAAAATGTTTAGTGGAATTAGAAAATATTTAAGAGATCTTCAATTTAGTTGTATACATGTTTTCATATCCATATATTTTGTTCTAATGTTGAAAGTAATAATGTCACGGTTTACTGGGTTTTACACGATTCTTTTTGCAGTGTGGTTTTGGTGAAGTTTAAGATTACTAGAATAAACATATGTCATGTGTACCTTTCTTCTTCTCACCGCTGTTTCCTGCTGATTTAGAGGACAATTTCTCCGAGTCGCCCCGTCGTTTAAAAAAATAGAACAACGGCGAGTGCGTTGAATATAAAAGTCTCGTCCGTTTGTAGAGATGCGCACGCAGTCAGCCGAGGCTCGCGGTGAGGAGCCAGGCGAAAGTATAAATCCAGCTTAAGCCGAGCACATATTTAACGATTAGCTAAAACATTCTAAGACTGTGCTCAACACACAGCGATTGTTTCCTGCAACTGAAGCAGATTTAAATACTTACACATGGAATTTGAACACCGACTGTGATCGCAGACTGAACGCAACTGGCTCTGACTCTGACTGAGCCAAGTAAAATGACTCAAAATCAAGTAATTTTAGCATGTCAAAGTCAACTTTAATCATATAAAATCTAATTTCCCAACAGCAAAATTGTGGCCAGTGAAAATGCTGAGTGGCTAGTAACTTTGGAAAAACCACTAGCCACAGTGGCTGGTGAGCAAAAAAGTTAATGTCAAGCCCTGGATGTAAGTATTATGGAGCACTCAACACTCTCCTGTAATGTCTGTTTTTATTCATACTGGAAGTCGGAGGGCGCTCTCTCGCACAGAATGTCCACAAGTGAGACTCATTGATGTATTATACTTGGAAATCACTTATTTGGACAAATGTATCAGATATGACTACAACTGAATAACATGTAGATAGAGACATTTTGACTGATGAAACAAGACGACAATAAACGCGATGTGTCAATGTTTTTTTACACATACAATTGAAGTCAGTGTGGGCACCAATATTGGTTGTACTTGAAGAGTTTGGTTCCAAAACGCTATAAATCCATTTTGATTAGTTTGAGTAAAAATGTGTTTTCTTTACCAAGAAAGTGGCAAGATGAAAACCACTATTTTCTGTTTCAAACTTTCACATAGCATCTTTAGGTTATAACATTAAAAATTCAAATCCAGATTTTGATTTTCAAAGATAAAAACTGATGATTTTTTTCCCAAAATGCAATAAATACATAAGTTTTTTTTTCTCCCCAAAATGCAATTAAAATGCGTTTAATCACTATAAAAGTAATTTTTCATATTGAAACTGTTGAAAATACACAAAGTAGGTTGATCCACATATATGACAGCCTCTGAACTTGGTCAATATTAATCTTATATACAGGCACTGTGTCAGCACATAGACAAGGGACACAGAGGTAAGTGGTACTAATGACAGCAGGTTTATTGACTAATGATGGTGAACACAGGCAAGAGGAATGTCCAGAAAAGCAGGTGGGGAGTGGGAAAATCTGGAGTGGCTTATCTGAGTCTGATTTCCCAGGGAATCCGGAGGGAGCTGAGGAGCGTGGAGACGATGATGAACAACAGCGAGGGAGAACTGGAACGTAGCAAAGGAACAACAGGTAAGTAACAAGATTCAAGATTCAAGATTCAAGAGTTTTATTTGTCACATGCACAATTATATAGAGCATATATAACCAGCAGTGAAATGAGAGTCAGGTCCGCTCCATGGACAGTGCAATTATTAAAGAATACAACACAGATGAAAATATACATAACTATAGCTATGAAGGAATTAAATAAAAGTAAACAATAAAAATATAANAGGAATGTCCAGGAAAGCAGGTGGGGAGTGGGAAAATCTGGAGTGGCTTATCTGAGTCTGATTTCCCAGGGAATCCGGAGGGAGCTGAAGAGCGTGGAGACGGTGATGAACAACAGCGAGGGAGAACTGGAACGTAGCAAAGGAACAACAGGTAGGTAACAAACAGGTAAGTGGGTCGGGCGAAACAACATGGTATAGTTTACATTGATGAACCCAAAACAAGGGAGTGCAGGAGAAGAGAGTATTGTAAGGAACCCCCCATCGGCCCAAAAACGGAATCCGACAGCCTGGGCGGAGGTTAACGCGTGTATGCCTTTTCAGCGCCTCTGTGAAGTTCACTTCATTTCACTCGTTTAATCTGACTCCAATTTCAAATGATTATGACTCTTAGATTGTGTTTCCAATTAGAAATTAATCATTAGTTATGCATTAATTTAGATATTTGATGATTCTGGGTATCCCATATTTCAATTATTTTTTCATCAGGGACCCGATGCCACACAGAGATACTCGCCCCGGATTGCGGTAACTCACGGACATAAACTCGCCAGTCTGATCTTTGTCAGAGGGCGTAATAAGTAGTCGGTTGCCTACTGCTCACTCGAACAAAAGTGAATTTAATTTAGCCACTTCCATACAACTTGCTAAATCAGCGGTAAACAGAAATGAAAAGGTCTTCAGATGAAGTGCCTACTGCTCCTTCATTCATGGGCCTTCAGTTTGTTCTACCCTGGACACAGATTTACGGTGGCATTAGCCTCCCATAATTTACTGGTAATAATGATATCAGGAGAATCCAGAGTAAATCAAATATAACATTTTATTTGTCTGGTAAAAGTGTATTGTGTCAATTACACAAATAACCAATTGAAGCCAATTCAGAAATAATAAATGCATAACATAAATTACTCAAAGAAATACATATACACACAGTGATGTGTGAATGGCTTCAGACATTCACCCATCCCTGTATGGGGGCCTCTGGCTACAGAAGATCCCCCATGACTGCTTTGCAATTTACCTTTTATACCAGGACCAGAACAAAAGGGTTATAAATATTTATTACACCAACACCTGTTTTGGGGGAAGAGGAGTGGGTTTTCACAAAAGGCACCACCCAAAAAGAGGACAGAATGTTCCTTAGTTTTTAATCTTCATAATACCAGTGACTGCTGTGAAATTGAGACCATTTGACCAATCGCACTGAGACATTAAAATGATACCAAACATAAAAAGGGAAAAACAATAGATACACAAGTTACATTATATGTCTTGAAGAATTTTCAGTGACTTGAGTCAGGGGGAAGGGAAGGTGTGTTTGTGTGTGTGTGTGGTGGGGGAGGCGTTGTCCTTTTGGGGTTAGGGCAAGGCGTTGTCCTTTACTACTTGTTTGAGATCTTTTTCCAGATGAGTTTTATTATTTTATTGCAGGATGCTTGATCTCTGTTTTTGTCTAGCAGGAAAATCAAGCCTTACAGTATATATAGTGAGAGCAGGTAATGATGTGCAGGTGCAAGGAATCAGTGTAATGAGGAGATGATGAGCGGTCTGGGTGCAGGTGTGGATCAGGAGGGATGCTGGGAAATGGAGTTCAGGGATGGTGAGACAAATAGTGACAGTGACACACTGGACTAAAAATACATTCAGTCATTGCTCCCAAATTATTTCAATGGGTCATCTTGTTAATGCTATAAATTAATTATGTCTCCGTTTGTCATTACCGATTAAAGAGTATCTGGCACCACCGCACGGTTAAAATAAAAACACATTTGCCTGCAACTACCCAGGGGCGTTGCTATACTGCAAACATTCAAATAGCAATCATGTTATGTTTTTGTTTTTTTTCCCCCTTATCAGATGTTTAGAATCAAAACTAGCAATACCAGATTTGAGAATTAATCATTCTTTGTCAAACGGCTTTTAAAAACTGTTCATGATTCAGTTTTGGAGACCGTGACAGAAGTTTGATGCTGTCGTGGAACAAGCAACAGCCACTGGCATTTTTCCTCCTCCTGAGAGCACCGCCATTACTGTTTACAGTGCGTGGAATGGTGCGCTGTGATTGGTTGAGCGGATAGATTGCATTCTGCAGGGAAGGGAGACTGGCGTTTGTCGTGGTTTGGAAAAATGGAGAGAAAACATGACAGAACAACATGGCAGATATCGCATTTTGAGTAAAATAAAAAAAATTACTTTTCAATACCATAGTTATCATATCAGGGAGAAGGATGATTCTATGGATGTCGTCTCACTGCATGCAAAAAATTCTCTCTATGGTAGTGAGGGGAAGGCTGAAGAAGATGAGGAAGAAGAATCCAAGTTAAGCACTTCAGAAGGGAGCCGCATTCTGACATTCTTTCTTGCATTTTAAGACTGAAACCTTAGACCCAAGGCTTGAACACAATCCATCACAACACATCAGACAACAGCTAGCCAAGAACAAGTAAAAA
This sequence comes from Anabarilius grahami, assembly GCA_003731715.1. Classification (NCBI taxonomy): domain Eukaryota; kingdom Metazoa; phylum Chordata; class Actinopteri; order Cypriniformes; family Xenocyprididae; genus Anabarilius; species Anabarilius grahami. The sequence continues at coordinate 1,924,124 of RJVU01053773.1, forward strand.
CAAGGGCTATATATACACAGGTGCAAACAGTCTTAACAAGATAACAAGGAAACAAGAAACACATGGGAGACAAATCAACATGAAAAACTACAAACAACTGCAACATAAAGCACAGGAAACACTTCAACTTAAAAGTCCATGGACAAACACAGAGCACATGTGACAAGAACTTTTGTTAATAAAAGTTGCATTTCTTTGTTTAATATAAGTGAGTTTGTCTTTTTTTATTGTTGTTGTGTTTTCATTAAAAATGAAATGAATGAATCACAAACTAAGCATTCATTTTAAAGTAAGGAGAAAATCCAAAGATCTTTTATGTAGCCTCTGTGTTATTCTTTTATTCACTTATTTTGTTAATTAAAATTCTATGTTTAATATTAGTCCTATTGTACTATTTTGTTCATTTAAAGCATTCATTTTAAAGTAAGGGGAAAATCCAAAGACTTTATGTATTTGTGTTATAACACGGGTATACGTCATCAGTATATATTTTGTTCTATGTTTAATATAAGGAGGTTTGTCATTGTACCATTTTATTTATTTATTTATTTATTTATTTATTTATTTATGTTTTCATTAAGAGTAATACTGAATCAACATTTAGCATTAAGAACAGCCCCTTCTTGGAACAAAACCAATAGCCCACGACTATTTGGCAAGTGTTCAAGTGGGTTTGAAGACTGCAAGTGTGTGTATGGAATGTCTAATTACCTAATATAGGNNTAGTGGTTTAAAAAAAAAAAAAAAAAAAAAAAAAAAAGCTTTATTTACATAATTGATTTTCAATACTTTGCATGTCATAGGCTGTCCCAGGCCAATGTCATTGTCACGTTTTTACACATACTTCAGACATCGTCATGCCGAGGGCATTCCCCAAAGTCTCTTTGGACACAGTGTGAGTTCTTATTTGAAAGGGAACATATTATAGATGACATGAGGGTCAGTAATTGATAGCAGAATTTTTATTCTTGTGTGAATACTATAAACATGGGCAGCAAAGCTCCAGGGGTTCATTGCAGAGCGGGGCCCTAGCTTAGCAATGATACTAATAAAAACAAAAATATTTGGGGGGTGTCTCACTGGAATTTGCTGAATGTTCTGAAAGTAACATGTGGAAGCAAAAGGCATTAAAAAACAACTAATTGTGTGAGAACTGGAGAACTGTTCACTGCTCACACCTACCTCAACCATTAATGTTGACAGGATAAATGACTTTTTAATAACGCATAGTTGCATTTTGTTAGAGTAACATGCTTTTAGTGATTTGTTTCATTTTTTTTTAGTTTAGAAATGTAAAAGGGAAAATTCCTAGCATTTTATAACCTTAATATTTTTAAACCCAGAAAATCTCCTTCTACTTTTCACATTCCAAGAATGATGGATCGTTAGCATTTCTTTTTTTATCATCCTCCAAGGTCAGTTGTGTTACGCACCAAAAATGGTTTCATTCCCCTGTTTTATTGGCTTGTTAAGATTTTTGCACTGAGATTTTAAAAGCCATTGACAGTCACTTGTCCAAGGTATTTAACCACATGGGTTTTACGGCAGTGCAAATCTAAACACAAAGATGTACGTTTGACCTCTTTTGACATGCAAAAGTGAGCACTGTAATAGTTAACCAGTCATTAGACCTAAAAAAAAAAAAAAAAGCTTGTGGGCGCATCAGCCAACCACAGACCTGAAAACTAGACTCTCTTCCCTTTTGATGCATTCTTATCGGATGAATTTTATGCATCAATTTCCAATATTGTGTCATCACCATGACTTTCTCAATTTTTCAGAGGTGAGTCATTGATTCTGTAGATCATTTAAATGGCATTTTAATAGGACATGTTAGAAAAGATGTGTAGACGGGTTAAACAGAGCTTTTGAGGTAAAGAAACCAATAATTATAATAATAAAATCAAAACAAACTAAATAAACCTGTTGAAAACCTTTTGAAACAGTAGTACCATTATATAAATATACTAGATAAAGAATAAAACAGCATTAAATATAGGTTATTAAAAAAAAATTCTGAAATGAGAAGGCACCTTCTCTCTCTCTCTCTCTCTCTCTCTCTCTCTTTAATTCAATTATTTAAATTTATGTTTCATTTAACATCTAAATGTTTTTCCACTTTACATTACAATCTGGACTCTTGACAAGCAGCTAAAACAAAAACATTTATATTTTATTTATATTTTAACATATATTAACATACTATTTATTTAGGGTTCAGTGGTATGACCAAAGTCCTACAGTATATCAGTGTACCTGTACAAGTATAATTTTATATCATAGTAACTGTATAACACATTTGGACACAGAATGCCATGGCAGACCAATCAGAATGAACTATTCTAGAGTGCCACGTACTATGTCATGATACAGATCTGCTTAGTATTTAGAAGTCCAAGAACACTTTTTTTTCCCATATAAAGTTGATTATCTGTGGAATTTTGACATCTAACTGAGAATTCTTACATCTGTTGCACATTTTTGACAATAAAAACCCGTTTGAAATCAAAGAAAAGCTTTTTTTATCATTCAATGTTTGTGAAATAAATAACTTTTAAAGATGTAATGAAAAATATGATGATAAATGACAAAGTGTATGTGCTTAAGCATGTTAAGGTGACAATACTTAAATCAGTTAAATCAGAGTTAATGAAGACGGTTGCATGAGTATAAAACAATGAGACTTCAGTGTGTTCTTCTCCACAGCTGCTATCCAGAACACTTCATATGTGCCTAACATGGTCAGTATGTGCTGCTGGTTCCATTTAACATACAGTAAATAAACAGACATCAGGCAAATATTCCTGTTCACAAAGTCATTCTGACCTTCTGGTTTGATTAGATGTTATTTGCTGACGCAGTCAAAAAGTCCTGATCATTGTTACTATGTTGTCCAGAGATTCAACTAAATGTTTATCATCCATTAAATCAACTTTGCTTGTGTCTGAGGTAAAGAACATCAAGAGACGGCATTTGAAAGCTTTCAATGTAAGCTTGAATCATGATTTGAGAATGAACTTCAATGAAAGTAAGCAACCCTCCAATTCTTTAAACCTTCTATTTATTTCCAGGTTAAAATGGGATTTTAATGGGATTTTTTTCAGTGTAAATCATTCTGTAGTCTGGACCCTTCAGACAAAGTCTTTCCACTATGAAAGACAAAGATAGTGATGTTAAGCCCTAACCCTCAGAGAGCCTCCATAAGTACACCATTCATGGACGAACAGCAAATTGGTATTATAGAGTAATTAATAATAATGATAAAAGATTTGCATTCAGAGTAAAACACTCTCCATATAGTATGATGTAATGTTACAAAATGTGTCGTCATTCAAGAGGCTGTCTTCCCATAATAGCAGCAACTGATAGGCCATTACATGGTGGTCCAACAACAAATCCTGACAGGCAATCATGTTTCCATTTACTTCAATGGTACTTCAACTTCCACCCAGGCTTGATTCTTACTTGACAGATGAGAGTTAAGCACCTACTCTCTGTGGCTCAGGTCCCATGGCCACCATTGCAGTGTGGCAGGATCAAGGTTGGAGGTGGAGCGTGGGAGGAGTCAAACAATGATCTCCAAGGTAATGTGAGCTTATGTATAAGCAAGTAGCACCATTATCTTGGGCAGCTGTCTTCTTCAAGTTTTTAGCAGGCGTCTCTCTTTTTCTAGTATGTTNACCCTTTTGGTACCGGTACTATTGGTTCTATTGTGCTAGGTACCCCAATGGAACGGGTCCCAAAAAGTGGTATGGTATGGTTCGGAATTATGGTACCATTCACAACTTCTGACAATGGATACGACAAAACTTGCGTACCGTACTGACCTGTACTGAACCGTACCGCTCGGTGGAAACAAGCCATTAGAGTGCGGCTATGTTTGGAATAGCATACTGCGATACTACTCTACTCTATAAAATTCTATATACTATCTATATAAAGTCATGTGAAAAAGAAAGTACACCCTCTTTGAATTCCATGGTTTTACGTATAAGGAGATAATAATACAAAAAAAAAATCTAGTCTTAAAATTTGGTAAAAACAACCTCAGATGAACAACAACACACAACATATTACTTTGTGTCATTATTAAAAAAAAAGAAAAAAAGGCCAAAATGGAAAAGCCTTGTGTGGAAAAACTGAGGGGCTGTTTACACAACACCGTTTTCAACTAAACACTGAAAACTTGTTATGCTTTTTGGCCATTCGTTTACACGACAATGGTGTTTTGGGGGCCTGAAAATGAAAAATCTGGAAAACAGGATTCAAAGTGCAAGTTTTTGAAAACGATACCGCTATCATCTCAGTGTAACCTACGATACGCAAAATTTTGAACGCGGTGACATCATGCATATTACTGGTCAGGCTATAGGCGCGTAGTGTTTCTTTACAAAGTGACATCGACAGCTACTGGCCTGGCATGAGTAATACAGCATTTTTAATCATTTTTATGGATCCGTGTGAATGGGAATTGTTTCAACAACGTTGTCATCTTTATGAGAAGAATGTCTGAAAAAGAAAAGAATCAATGTTGCACTGGTCCAGTCAAAGTACTCAACCCGATTGAAATACTGTGGCGGGACTGTCATGCTGTGCATAAACAGATGCCACAAACCTCAATGAACTGAAGAAACGTTGTAAAGAATACCATGTAATTCAAAGAGGGTGTACGTTCTTTTTTAGTATGTGATATTACTGTTTCTGCAGTATATGTTGTTTATACTGTGCATAGTAAGCAAATATTATGCTTTATGCATAGAAATATCCAGATAACCTAATACATTTTAAATAAAATGTGCAGTATTCAACTAAGCTGATCTCACAATGTAATGCAATGAGTTCAACTTTAGCCTTCATTATCCTTTATCCATATCTTTATTATTATTATCAACAAAGGCAATAATGTAGCCAAACTATAATGTAGCATGGGACAAGAATGTAGCAAACTATTTTTTTAAACATTTATCTTACAGTAATGTATTTCTACAATCTTTGCATTTCAGTTTAGGAGTAGTGACACTTGCATTGTGAATTTCAGTAGTAATTTTATTTCCGTGTGACAGTGATCTTGCATTGCAATAACAAAGTATGTCAAAGCAGCTCTTTCAGGCATAAAATAAGTTTGATGTTCCCTTTGAATGGGAACTCGCACTCCTCTAGAAGACACTTTGGCGAATCCCTCCAGCGTGACCATTGTCTGAAGCACATGTTAAAACCCAGCAATGTCATTGGCCAGCGACAGTCTGTGACGTCACTACTGGTACGACCGTGAGTATAAATGGACTGTATTAGATGTCACCAATTTCTTTTGTCTTTAGGATCCGTTTGTTTGCATATGTGTGAACAGAGAAACACTCTGACAAGCATTTTCAAGATGCGTGTGTGTCTGGTGCGCTTGGTGCATGAGTGAGACAGAGTCTGCTGACAGAGGGGGTTAAATGCACATTGTGTAATGCGGTTGCTGCGATTTGTTCCACCCAGGCTTCATTCTTACTTGACAGATGAGAGTTAAGCACCTACTCTCTGTGGCTCAGGTCCCATGGCCACCATTGCAGTGTGGCAGGATCAAGGTTGGAGGTGGAGCGTGGGAGGAGTCAAACAATGATCTCCAAGGTAATGTGAGCTTATGTATAAGCAAGTAGCACCATTATCTTGGGCAGCTGTCTTCTTCAAGTTTTTAGCAGGCGTCTCTCTTTTTCTAGTATGTTAAAGTTCAAGGTTATAGCGGCCTTATAAGTAGGCAGCTCCCTTTTGGCAATGAAGTCATAGTGCCTCTCCCAGAGCTGGGGTCCCTTAAGCAGGAGGCTCCTTCATTTATCCAGAGGGAACTGACTCCCGTGTGGGTTTTTTTAATAGGCAGTTTGCCTAGGATTCAAACTTTAGCATACTCACAGGTTTGTAGCTTCCTCCCCCATATGGGTTACTAAGTAGGTGGCTCCCTTGTATAAGCAGTGAAGTAGAAACACCATCTCCCACTGTTTATTTAAGCAGGCAGTTTCCTTTTGTGCATCTTTAAGATCATTAATGTAGTAAAGCTTGGGCCTCCCCCTTGGGGTCTGTAAGTAGGTCCTCTGCTCCTACAAGAGAGCTTGAGATGATCCCCACACTACAGGGGCTATCCTGGGGGGTACCCTCCCGTTAATGGGACACCTTTCTTTCTTTGGACCTCCATGCTCTGTTCTGGTTTAGGCAGACCTCGGAAACTATAGCACAGCTTTTTATTGCAGTCTTTTCTAGTTTCCACTAGTGGGCATAGTTACCCTACCTCAGAAGTATTTTTAGGGTCTATCGTCCCTGGTTCTAACCTAGTCTAATCTGGATATCACAGTCTTGGGTGAGCATTGGATTCCTCTCGATCGGTCCTTCTGCTGAGCCCTCAGCTCCTCAGAAAACCCAATTCTGGCCCTGGTGAGAAGTGGCTCTTTGCCTGAGTGTTGCATTCCTTCTTACTAGTTGAACACCTTAGGTCAGGCAGGGTGGACCATTTCGCTAGGAAATGTGGTGGTCCCCTGTGGTGTTTAGGGTTTGAACTAGATCCCCATATATATATATATATACAAAATGTTCACTTGCTGCCTAATATATCCCACCCACTAACAGGTGCCGTGATGAAGAGATAAGATAACCCACTGTTAGTGGGTGGGATATATTAGGCAGCAAGTAAACATTTTGTCCTCAAAGTTAATGTGTTAGAAGCAGGAAAAAATGGGCAAATGTAAGGATTTGAGTGAGTTTGACAAGGGCCAAATTGTGATGGCTAGACGACTGGGTCAGATTATCTCCAAAACTGCAGTCGGTCTGCAGTGGTCAGTATCTTTCAAAGTGGTACAAGGAAGGAACAGTGAACCGGCGACAGGTTCATGGGTGGCCAAGGCTCATTGATGCACGTGGGAAGCGAAGGCTGGCCCGTGTGGTCCGATCCAACAGACGAGCTACTGTAGCTCAAATTGCTCAAAAAGTTAATGCTGGTTCTGATAGAATGGTGTCAGAATACACAGTGCATCGCAGTTTGTTGCGTATGGGGCTGCATAGCCGTAGACCAGTCAGGGTGCCACCGCCGAAAGTGCCAATAGTGGGCACGTGAGCATCAGAACTGGACAATGGAGCAATGGAAGAAGGTGGCCTGGTCTGATGAATAACGTTTTCTTTTACATCACGTGGATGACCGAGTGCGTGTGCGATGCTTACCTCTGGAACACATGACACCAGGATGCACTATGGGAAGAAGGTAAGCTGGCAGAGGCAGTGTGATGCTTTGGGCAATGTTCTGCTGGGAAACCTTGGGTCCTGCCATCCATGTGGATGTCACTTTGACACGTACCACCTACCTGAGCATTATTGCAGACCATCTACACCCTTTAGATGGTCTGCAACGGTATTCGGTATTCTGTATTCCCTGGTGGCTGTGGCCTCTTTCAGCAGGATAATGTGCTCTGCCACATAGCAAAAATGGTTAAGGAATGGTTTGAGGAGCACAACAACGAGTTTGAGGTGTTGACTTGGCCTCTAAATTCCCCAGATCTCAGTCCAATCGAGCATCGGTGGGATGTGCTGAACAAACAAGTCCGATCCATGGAGGCCCCACTTCACAACTTACTTGGTGCCAGATATCACAGCACACCTTCAGGGGTCTAGTGGAGTCCATGCCTCGACTGGTCAGGGCTGTTTTGGCAGCAAAAGGGGGACCAACAATATTAGGAAGGTGGTCATAATGTTATGCCTGATCGGTGTGTGTGT
>RJVU01053773.1:1931928-1996358 GCA_003731715.1 Anabarilius grahami
CCTATAGTGGGTTTCTAAGTAGGCTAGCTTATGTATTCATGAAGCTGCGGCTGTCTCCCCACAGGCTGGGTTTTACAAGCAGACGGTCCTTCATGTGTTTACACCAAGATCGAAGCTGTCTCTACCTGATAGCGAGTCCCTTAAGTAGACAGCTCCCTTAGGTTATGAGTGATTGTTTCCATGTGCCAGTATTCTCTTAAAGATAATGTCTGCCACAGAGGCTAGCATTCCCAGAACTTTGAGCTTTAAAGTAATAAGGCTTGAAGCTTGGGTGGTGGTAGCCGCAGGAAATAATGTCACTGACAATTCCGTGGACCTGATTAAAGGGGATTCTGACTACGGCATCTAAGTCCATTGAGCCTCGATTTGTGCTTGTCACCTTCAGGCAAAGAAGTTGGCGACTTCTAATAAGGTGCCCGTTTATACTCACAGTCGTACCATTACTGACTTCACGGACTGTTGTCAGCCAGTGACATTGTTTGTCAATGACACATGCTTCAGACACTGGAGGTGTTTCCCATAGTGTCCTCTAGAGGACGAGGTGTCGTGTTCCCCTTCTCAGGGGACCATGGCTACATGTGTAACCTGAGACATTTGTTAATAAAATTCTTTCATTTATTTAAGGCAGTTTTTTAAATAGAAATGTATAATTAACAATAGTTCACATTCCAGACTAGTGTAAAGATTCTCAAAAACACTTATCAATCACTGCAAGTTATTCAGTAGTTCTTAAATATTCTGATAAACAAAGCTAAAGACTCCCAGAATATTTTATTGTATGGATATCTGAACATACAATATATCAAAATAAATAATATTTTATGCTTCATACATTCTTCTTTTATCAACATTTGAATGTGGGATTTTCATAAAAAAGGCAACATTTTGAACAAAAAGCTGAGAAAATTGCATTGTTTTCCCCCAAGACTTCATCCGGATCGGATTCAGAATGATGATTAAAACATAGAGAGAGTAGATCAGGTCAATCAACACCCCCAAAGCTTCACAGTCCTGTAGCTCTTCTTCTTCACTTGTTTTTGGATCCGGAGTTTCGAGAAGGGTCTGTCTGCATCCCGCAGTACTACAAACCACGCCCCTACAAGTTAGTACTACTACTACAAGTTAAGCATTCTGCAAAGAAACAAGCGAGGATGTCATTGACTGAAACAATCTTTTCAAGTACATTTATTTTATGTTTTATGTATGAAATGTTTGTAAGGATATCTTATATTGCTTTCAAATCTTATTTTAGTATGAAAAAAATGGCTATTAGTAAAACATAAAAGAAATGATCAAAAACAGATGGTAATTGTAGCTAAAAACCTACCCCCAACTCTAAACCTTACCCTAACCCTAACTCTTCAATAAAATAAAATTTGACTGTAGAGTTCCATAATTAAAATACTTTAAAAATGGATGACAAACAAATAGGATGACTTGAAGCATCTGGTGCTTTGTAGGGGCGTTGTTTGTAGTACTGCGAGACACAGTTGGACACACTTGGGAGATTCTGTACTCTTTCAGAAAATGCGTAATAGCAACCCCTGCAGTATAACAGTAAAAACACTGATTGCTAGAAAATTCCATCAATGTCAGGGAAGCGTGCCATAAATGACGGAAAAATCAGTCGATGGTGGGGGGAAAGAGTTTTATTTACAGACATATCCTTAAACCCCTAAACACAGCACAGTGCAACGCACAATTGAAAATATAGGTAAACGACTGTGAAAAATCAATACAGCAGATTCCTTCAATTAATACAGTACATTGGATTGTCTTTTCTCAAGAGTGAGTAGTGTTTATCTGACAACATTCAATACCTTTTCTATTTAAGATAAACTGAAAAAAAGGTGTAGGATTTACTTTTTATTTACAATTTTCACTCAGAAATGTATAGTAAATTTCACAATTATAAAGAAACAGCAAGTAACAAATTCAATTAACAAATGTAGAAGGACTGAAATTGTATTTTCAGTTACACTTTACATTAGGTTGCTTAAAGATGTGTTCACACCGTGTAGTAATTACCGTAATTACAAGATTCCTACTTATAAAAAGCGCTCACATCCTCGTAGATCTTGTAATTACAACTTGTAAACTGGGAATTTTCTGAGAGCTCCTATACTTGTACCACATGACCCCTGTACCACCTGACCACTGCAAATTCATTTAGGTGTTGATAGTGTTGACATCGGTGCTTAATTAGCGGGCGCCTGCAGGTAGGATATACTGTATATGGAGGTTACCGCACTGGCGTATGGGCATAGCAGCTTTTTAAGTCCCCATATCAGATCATTAATTCTTTTGCATCTCCTCGCAGCATTTAATAAACTGTCCAACAATTAACTCTCTCACAAGGCTCCATCACGATAAGATATAATGTGCATAACAAGTGGATGGGAATGTGCAATTATTCACCATACCTTTGGCTTAAAAGAACAAAATCATTACTTCCCTGGAAATTCTAGCAATTCAAGCTTTGATGTTAATAAGATACTAACGCTTTAAAACAGGCAGACAAAACATGGTCCTGAGTCTAAGGAAGGTCTAAAATGTTTAATTTCTGGGAACGACACCACATAAGCGTTTCAGTTCTGGCAGCACTATACAGGTGCTGGTCATATAATTAGAATATCATCAAAAAATTGATTTATTTCACTAATTCTATTCAAAAAGTGAAACTTGTATATTATATTCATTCATTACACACAGACTGATATATTTTAAATGTTTATTTCTTTTAATTTTGATGATTATAACTGACAACTAAGGAAAATCCCAAATTCAGTATCTCAGAAAATTTGAATATTACTTAAGACCAATACAAAGAAAGGATTTTTAGAAATCTTGGCCAACTGAAAAGTATGAACATGAAAAGTATGAGCATGTACAGCACTCAATACTTAGTTGGGGCTCCTTTTGCTTGAATTACTGCAGCAATGTGGCGTGGCATGGAGTCGATCAGTCTGTGGCACTGCTCAGGTGTTATGAGAGCCCAGGTTGCTCTGATAGTGGCCTTCAGCTCTTCTGCATTGTTGGGTCTGGCATATCGCATCTTCCTCTTCACATTACCCCATATATTTTCTATGGGGTTAAGGTCAGGCGAGTTTGCTGGCCAATTAAGAACAGGGATACCATGGTCCTTAAACCAGGTACTGGTAGCTTTGGCACTGTATGCAGGTGCCAAGTCCTGTTGGAAAATGAAATCTGCATCTCCATAAAGTTGGTCAGCAGAAGGAAGCATGAAGTGCTCTAAAACTTCCTGGTATATGGCTGCGTTGACCTTGGACCTCAGAAAACACAGTGGACCAACACCAGCAGATGACATGGCACCCCAAACCATCACTGACTGTGGAAACGTCACACTGGACCTCAAGCAACGTGGATTGTGTGCCTCTCCTCTCTTCCTCCAGACTCTGGGACCCTGATTTCCAAAGGAAATGCAAAATTTACTTTCATCAGAGAACATAACTTTGGACCACTCAGCAGCAGTCCAGTCCTTTTTGTCTTTAGCCCAGGCGAGACGCTTCTGACGCTGTCTGTTGTTCAAGAGTGGCTTGACACAAGGAATGCGACAGCTGAAACCCATGTCTTGCATACGTCTGTGCGTAGTGGTTCTTGAAGCACTGACTCCAGCTGCAGTCCACTCTTTGTGAATCTCCCCCACATTTTTGAATGGGTTTTGTTTCACAATCCTCTCCAGGGTGCGGTTATCCCTATTGCTTGTACACTTTTTTTCTACCACATCTTTTCCTTCCCTTCGCCTCTCTATTAATGTGCTTGGACACAGAGCTCTGTGAACAGCCAGCCTCTTTTGCAATGACCTTTTGTGTCTTACCCTCCTTGTGCAAGGTGTCAATGGTCGTCTTTTGGACAACTGTCAAGTCAGCAGTCTTCCCCATGATTGTGTAGCCTACAGAACTAGACTGAGAGACCATTTAAAGGCCTTTGCAGGTGTTTTGAGTTAATTAGCTGATTAGAGTGTAGCACCAGGTGTCTTCAATATTGAACCTTTTCACAATATTCTAATCTTCTGAGATACTGAATTTGGGATTTTCCTTAGTAGTCAGTTATAATCATCGAAATTAAAATAAATAAACATTTGAAATATATCAGTCTGTGTGTAATGAATGAATATAATATACAAGTTTCACTTTTTGAATGGAATTAGTGAAATAAATCAACTTTTTGATGATATTCTAATTATATGACCAGCACCCGTATAGGCTATATGTTCCTCCATCATTATGACTTTGCAGTGCTGATCTAATATACATTTCAAAAGTGTCAAAACAACGGCTCTTCAACACAGTTCAAGTTCAAGATTTGACTACAATCTGGCTTTGAAATTTTAGAACACCGAATTTCAGAATGATCAGAGCAACATTTCAGATGCAACGCTTAGTCCAAAGATTATTCCAGGTGTGAATTAATTATTTAGTCACATACTTTTAAATGCACATCTTATATTCCTAATAAATTCACTAAGAGTTTCTTCTGTAAATATTTTTCCATCACAGTTTATGTGCATTTCGTTTAGTTGAATAATAGATTATCCACCTCAAGCGCATATACAAGTTTCTATTTGTGCAGCATTAACTTCTATGTACTAACATTAAATATCTACAAGACTATAGATTTACTGTGTAACCACGTTGTTATGGAAAATTCCAGCATTTACTGCCAATGATTTTGAGGTTTAGTTAGGTTTAGGAGTAAAGGTAGGTTTAGGGTTATAGGGGTTAGAGTTAGGTTTTGGGCTAATGGTTGGGTTACAGGGGTAAAGTTAACAGTGTAAATACAAGTAGTTTATATGCAATTGCAGTGCACCAACATGTATGTACATAATAAGTACATTGTATCAAATGGTTAAGTACATACAGTTAAGGCCCCAATGTAAAGTGTGATCCTATTTTCTTGTAAAACATGCTCCAAAAATCTTTGTTTTAACTTTGAAAATTCATCTTTACAGTGTACATTAAAATAGTATTTAAAAAATAATAATAAAACATTTTAAACTAAAGACAGTCTTGTCTCATGTCAAATTCTCGATACTGTCAGCAGAGGATGATTTGGAGGAGTTTTCTCATGTGAACCACCATTTGACAATAATAATATACAGCTGTGGGAAACCTTAGCGCAGTGCCAAACCCAAGGCCTTGAACTTCTGTAAAGTAAACATGGGATTTTTTCCCAATCAGGCAACGTTGCATTGAATTTCTGGCAAACTTAATAAAACTCTGTTCACTTGTCTTTGAGTAGTTATAAATGCAAGTGTTTTCAAAGCATACATTGCAGACAATTCAGATGCGAATAAAGGTGAAAGACAGACAGACAAGAGGTCGCCTTGGATTAGTTGTGTGATTAGTAGGTAGAGCTACATGGATGATTACATCAATTTTCTCATAATAAAGGTAAAACTCAAGATCATTATCAGCTGTTGCATTTCAAACTTAAAGGTTAAGAGCTTAAATGTGTCTGTGGCACAGTCATAAACATGGCTAAATTGCCAACATGTGTCTAATTAGATTCAGCACTGTTTAAGGAAAAAAATATCCTTTGATTATTCTTCAAAAAAAAAAAAGAACAAAAAGCTGTTTTGGATGTTTGAACGTCACTCTAAGTGGGCAATACCTTGATTCAAAAATATCTAATATATAAAATATCTTACTGCTGCTCCTCCTAATAATAATGTTTTTGTTCATATGCAGTAGGAAAACATAAAAGTTTGTGTGTGCGCCATTTGTTATTTGTGGTGTGTGTTTGCTATCTTTGTGCCCGAATACAAACAGGTTTGAATGATACCTGTTTGTATTTGGGCACAAAAATAGCAAACACACACCACAAATAACAAATACCATGGAACTGTTGCATGGTAAATAAACTTTTTGAATGTGGCTACTGTTGGAGCACACCTGATCTCTTCTGGAAGCTGGTTCCAGCTGCAGCTGGCGTAACAGCTAAAAGCAGACTGTCCTTGCTTTGAGTGAATCCTTGGTATTTCTAAATGACTTGATCCTGATGATCTGAGTGATCTGTTAGGTTTATATTCTATGAGCATATCTGCAATGTATTGAGGTCCTAGGTCATTGAGTGATTTATAAACAAGTAACAGTACTTTGAAATCAATTCTAAATGCACCATCCACACTCCCGCCGCTGAGTGTGAGCTGCAGCTGGCCTCTGCATACTGTTATGAGGATTTGGAGGAGTATATTTTCTTGAATCCCCCGTCGCCACTGGTCCTGCCCAGATCCAAGTCTCCTGTGTCTCCGAAGATCTTGCCCAGCCTCCCTCTCCCACATCCTATGCCTATAACACCCTGTTCCTTGGCCTCACCTCCACTGTTTCCCTTCAGTCCTTCGGCTCCTCCTCTGTTGACTCTTCTCTGCTGCGTGGATCTGCCTCGGATCTTCTGGTCTCCAGCTCCGCTTCCAGCCACCCAGCCCGTCACCTTGGCTTATCGACCAGTTGGCTCCACCTGGGACCATCATCCTTATGGCTCCACCATGCTCCCTCAGGCTCCCTCGTCCCTCCAGCTCTGCCTTGGTCAGACGTTGCACTGTCTGCGCCACAGACGTCGGCCTTCAGCTGCTCTTCACCTCTCCACCCCTTCGGCTCTATTGGGCTCCACCTTCCCTCTGGCTCCGCCTTGGTCCTCAGTCCCACTGGCTCAACCTCAGATGCTCGTCTCTAGATCCATTGGTGTTGCTTGGGCTCATCAAATCTTCGGCTCCACCTGGTCTTCACCTCCATCAGCTCCATCTCAGTCTGTCGCCCCCCTGGGTCAACCTGCCAAATCTCAACCATGGCTCCTCCCTCCCTCGACTCTGCTGTGGGCCTCCGTGCTGGCTGGGTTCTGGGTTCCCACATGGCTCCTCCTGCTCTCGTCTCCACCTTGACTCCTCCCACCATCATCGCCGACCTGGTTTCTTCACATACATAACTCTGACAATAACACACTACAGTTAAAATTATAATAAAGTACTTTATTTAAGAGATGTATAGAAACCAATAATAGACCACTTTATACATCTCAATGTTTGATTTTAAGAATATCTTTGTTTTTGTTTATTTATCTGAACAAATACTGAGTTGGGTTGCACTTGAAGTCCAGTGTAAAACTGAGTTCTAAAGTACATTCAGTTGAAAAGCACTGCTATAAACATCTATTCTACAGTAAATCAGGTCATCATTCATTAAAGCAATTAATCAAAATGTTTATCTTTTTAGAATGTGGTAGTCTAGATGTGATTTTCTTTTTACAAGCTAGCCTGCACTCATCCATCATTGGCCTTTCAACAACAAGTAGCTTGATTTCATTCCAGGGTCTCGCATGGATTACAGTTTTGACAGTTGCAGATTCATCTGTGAAAAGTTGGTGCAAACAATTCATTTTACAGGGCACTAACTTTCTGGGATGCCACGCTTTCCTCTCGCTTGGAACTAAATCTGGCGCCAACTGCTAAGTCCACATGCCCCGTCAACACATACCTTCGTCAACAGCTTATCTATTCCATGGTCTCTTTACCTTGTAAAGGTTTGCAATCGTCACAGTGATAGCTGAGGGACTCAGTTGTATTTTTAAAAGGCAGACACACGGCTCATGAAGTGAGGATGTTTGGCCCTAGTGCAATTATAGATGGCTTGCCGAAAAGCAGATGTTGTTTATTTGGCTTTTATGATCAGTCATGAATTGCAGAAGTTCCTTGTCTTCTCTTAAGAGTTTTGAAGAAAAATACATTGTTAGTCCTCAGAATCGGATTAGCTTAATGCTTTGGATGATTGTGAGGAGGTCACTGGATGGTCACTTTTGGTGTTTTAAAGGTTTCCTAGGGTAATTTATGACTTGAGGAACATGACAACAGCTCTGACTCATCTTCTCATATTACGAGTATGTCAATGCCCAGTCAGAGATTTTCAGTGAGCGGCCAGAACAGAGTCAAACCATGCAACCGAAATGGAAAAAAGTCAGATTAGCCATCTGTTGGCCTGCAGGCGCCTTGAAAATGATGACCTTTGGGACCAATTACTCTTATAATATTTCTTATTAAGGGAACTTAAAATAAGCAGTGTTGGGTAAGTTACTCTTAAAAAGGTAATTAATTACTTGCTCCAATTACAGCTCCAATGGTGTAGTTACTAGATTACTGTACTAATTACTCCCTCTAAATCGTATTGCATTACTTATTACTTATTACTTTCTAAATCCCCTATCAACCTGACCAGCATGAAACTGCTCTTTTAATTCTTTCAAATAAATAATATAAAATTAAACTGACCAAAGTATTTAAAGGGAGGATACATTAAAAACATACATTTTAAAATTAGATGTTACATTTTTAAGTAGAATCCACTACAGTTTTATGTAGAATTATTCTATAGTGTATACAGTATTTAATGCAATTACATCAGAAGTAACAGTGATTACTTTTAATTTTAATTTTTCTGTAATTTAATCCATTACTTTACCTTTTCAAGGGAAAAGTAATTAAAATACAGTAAACAATGACTTAGTAATGCATTAACACCCAACAGTTAATCATGTCAGTTTCACATGGTTTTGAAAAACTTAGTTTAATGAGTCTAAAATGTAATTTGGTGTAACAAGTAAAAAATTATAACACATTGTATTTTCACCTTGATGTGTTATACATGAGTGTAATCTTCTATAAAAAAATATATAAAAGTTATATTTTTTAAAAGTACTACATTCTAATTTATTTTAAATTTTAATTTATTTTAAATTCTAATTTATTTTCATTCATAAATTAAAAAGATGTTCATCATACATTATCTTTGTTTTTGTTTTTATGAATTGCCTTTTAAAGATATATTTGAATCAATACATTTTGATAGTTTAGTGTGATACTTTATAATTAAGACATAAAGAGAGAAGAAAAAACAAAACATAGATGATCCAGCAGAAAAGAAAATCTCATTAATATCTCATTTTTTTCTCATTGACAGTAGTGAGATTGTTTGAGAATAACAATTGTCAATTTTTAGGAGAAACATCTGAGACAAAGTTGATACTCTAGTCTAGGATAACTCAAGACATCAAGTTTCCTGATCTGTGAATGAGCAACTGCTGAGCAATAACATTGGCACTGCACAAAACCATTGTAAGGTCTAGGCATTAACAACCATGGAACATTCTTTTTGCAATTACCACAGTTATGTGATGTTGCTAAGCTGCAAATTTTCCATAGCCAAATTACAACAACCCTTAAGGTATGTCCCTGCAGCATAAACATATACAACAAACTGTAAATAGAGGTCTGAACCAGAAATTCAAAGGAAGTGTTTGTGACCCTGAAGCTCTTCAAACCTCAGAAAAACTTCCTCGGAATTGCAGCTGCCTGAGATTTTTATAGTGATAATTGTTTAGCTTAAAAGTTTATGTGGTACAAGCAGCCATTGCGCAATTAAAAGTGTGTGTTTCCTCATTCGCTTTTTTCCTTGTATCGGTTGTTTTGGTTTTTCAGGCCTCTAAAGAGATTAACCGGGCAATTAATTAAGCAAAAGATGAAAGTAAACCAGCCATAGTATGCCAGGCAAAATGAATAGCCACAGGAAAAAAGAAAGATCGCTTGAAAAAACGGGGCTTTCCCTTTTTCAAACATCATCTGTGTCTTTCACAGATCCGTGAAATCAGATACAGGTATTACATGTTGAGCTCAAGCAGACCATAGAGGCTGTGGGGGGGTCAGATCGCCCCGCCGACCACCCCTTCCTCCTGATTGGCCCACCTGGGTAAGAGAGCTTCCGAAGACATGAACCGAGCTACCTCTCGGTCTATCCATCTCATCGGCACATATCGGGTTCCTGGCTCTTTGAAATCGAGGATGGGATCAAACGGCCCACTGCCACTTATGAGGACAGCTCAACTAGTACAATGACTGCTAATAAGGGCTCGTTTGACTCGGCCTGAGACCAGACAGAGAACCAAGAGCCCGACCATTGTGCAAAAACTGGCTCGCTCTTTCAGGATGCCATTGTGCTTATAGTCAGGGATTTAGGATTGTATGTTTGGGAGTGCAATTCTTTATGTACTGTTTTTTAAATTCTGTGGTGGAAGTGACATTTTGAACATTTTTACGAAATGTACTGTATATTTTATTAATATTTTTATACTTTTTGCATAGTTTGACAAAATACATATTTTATTTTTATACAAAAAATATTAATGAGGGACAATCAGTGGTGAAAAAAAGAATTTTTATAAAAAACTTTTTAATAAAAACTAATAATATTGTTTGAATACAATAATATGTTTATATTTTTTGCATAGTTTGACAAAATTACATCTTTTATAAAAAAAAAAATAGTGTGATGGAAACAGCACAATTAAATAAAAGTCTTGATTTTTTTGTTAAAAATATTTGAACAATTTTCAAAGAATAAATATTGAAAAGATTTAGGATTATTTCACTGATTCAATTATCATACTTTTAAATTGATGTAATTGATTTTTTTTTTAAATTCATAGTTATCTGGGTTACAGGTAAATCGTTAACACACACACACACACACACACAAAAAAAAATTCAAAATATTTTTAATGTGGCCTTCATTTAACTTCATACATTGAAATCTGTTTGTATTAATACAATTCTCATTCATAAAAGTGTCTGTAGTTGAAGAAACACTCATTCATATGTTTACAGTTCAGAAACATTTGTGGAAAATGTGAAACATAATTATGACACCCTTAGGAAAGAAGATTACAAGATGTTTATTTGACATTCATAGGTGTTAGACGGCTTTTCTTTCTGTGGTTCTCTTCTCTTTGTATGTCAGGGCTGAGTTCAAACATACCTAAGACGTATTGTCTATAATCATTCATTGCATTTGTAAGCAGATCATCTCCACCTTCAGGATTAATTGAGTCTTGTCATATCTGGTATACATTATATTACTGCTATGCTAACCTCTCTTCTAACCTCTTTTTAATGGTTTTTAACCTCTTTTCAACTTTAATCCTCTACTGGTTCATGTCATTTATAAAATGGGCAATTTTTCACTTTTATGAATTCAAAGAGAATTTTATTTAATCCTGTAAAATGTGATTTACCATTTACCATTGTCTAGGGCAAATGTCATCACAAACCTGATTTGGAGATGTTGTTCAGTTCAAAACAAATCAGTTGAACTTTTTTTAAACTTGTTTCGTAATATACTTCATAGAGGGAGAGTCACTGTCATTCCAGTCATAACAACATTAAGACTCCTATAGGTCTCCTATAGGAGATTTTTCTTTTCAGCAATAAGGACCATATTAATTATATTAAACCAGTTGACATACATTAGGACAGCAGATACTTTAGAACCAGCAGTGTTTTCCAGCAGTTCACCTACATCCTCACAAATCCACAAACAAACAGACCCTCTTTCTCTGTCCATTCTCGCTTGTGTTTCACCTGTTGAAAGTCGAGTTTGTTTAAAGTGATCACCATGGTAGCAGAATTTGTTGTAGTGAGCTTGTCACGCCATGTGAGCTCTTGTTTGTTGAGCCATGTGAAACTGTCATTGCAGCCCAACAAAGCTAGGATTTCCTAATGTTTCTCCTCAATTTTGGTACTGGAACTGTGCTTTATTACTGTTTCTCAGAATAAAATCTGATGTGTAACTCATCCCACGAACATGAACAATACCTCAAATTGTGATCAGACTTACATGTATAGGTTGAAAATCCAATAGACTAACATTAAAGTATTTCATGACATATCTACAGACCAGAATATAAGAAAGACTTGAGGGTGGCTGTTTTGACTTTGTTTGATAAGAAACCTATATGTTTCCACCTTGAAATAAAAAATAAAAAAGATATTAGTGACTTTTTATCTCACAATTCTTTGATAAAAAGTCACAATTACCTTTTTTATTCTGTGGTGGAAACAAGCAACAACAACAACAACAACAACAAAACTGAATTGTGGGATGTAAATTCAGAAGTCTAAGGAAAAAAGTCAGAACTCCAAAAAAAAAGTGAGATTGTGAGAATAGTGAGATAAAATGTCATAATTGCTTTTTTATTCTTTATTCTTTGGTGGAAACAAAAAACTTAATTGCAAGATGTAAACTCAGAATTCTAAGGAAAAAAAGTCAGAATATGGAGATATAAACTCAGAATTCTGAAAAGAAGTCAAAATTGTGAGATGTAATCTCAGAATTCCGAGAAAAAAAAGTCAAAATTGAGAGATGTAAACTCAGAATTCGGAGAAAAGTCAGAATTAGAAGATGTAAACTCAGAATTCCGAGAATAGTGAGATAAAATGTCACAATTACTTTTTTTTTTATTCTTTTTTTTTTGGTGGAAACAAAAAACTGAATTGCAAGATGTAAACTCAAAATTCTAAGAAAAAAAAAGTAAGAATATCGAGATATAAACTCAGAATTCTGGAAAAAAAAGTCAAAATTGGGAGATGTAAACTCAGAATTCCGGAAAAAAAGGTCAGAATTGCGAGATGTAAACTTAGAATTCCAAGAAAAAAGTCAGAATTGCGAGATGTAAACTCAGAATTCTGATAATAAAGTCAGAATTGCGAGAGGTAAACTCAGAATTATGATGGAACAAAAGTCAGAATTGACCCTTCGCAAAGACCCACCCCCCTTAGTTACTGTTGCTTTGTCCGACAAGCCATGGCGCTGTCACTCCACACGAAGTGTAAAATACATTGCGGAGCAAAGAGGACACTGACAACACATCGACAGACAAGACAGAGCAGGTTACTTATGATAATAAACAAAGTGTCACGGTTCATGGATTCACTTACTCGCCCTCTTGTGGTTGTTGTGGGTGTATGTGTGTGAGTGAATGATTATGTGGGCGTCACCCAATATGGTCTGATTGCGATCTGTTGCCAGCCGTGTGTTGTTAGAGTTTGTTATATATTGTGAGTGTCTTTATGTGGTCTTTGTCAGTTCGTTGCAGGCTGTCCTGGTGTCGTGCTCTCTGTTTGTCTCTCCCTGGTTCTCGGATCTCTGGACTGTCGTCGTGTGCCCTGCTTTCTGGGCTGGATTATCCTGGTTCTCTGATGCCCGTTGCAGCCCTGCGCCACCCGGCTCGTTGCCACTCAGCACGCCACCGTCTCTGCACGCCACAGTCTCTGCATCGACTGTCCATTTGGAGTAAAGTCATTGTACAGTGTATTCTGTCAATAAATGTTTTAATACTTGCACTTGGATCCTCTGTCTGTGTTCATTTCCTGACAGAACGAACTGACCAAAGAATGGATCCAGCAAGCTCGTCGGATTTTCAGGAATATTTGAGCTGGAGCGCTCAACGGATGGATCATCAGGACGAGCGAGTGATGGCCACTGCTCGTGCCGTTCAAGCATTGGTGGCGAAGGTGGCTGAGCTTTCTACCCGGATTCAACATCTCTCATCTCCCACTGCGCCAGCTCCACCGTATGTTCCCCACCCATCCGCCAACATCAACAAGAGCCACGGATTCCTGCACCTGAGAGGTATGCTGGAGAACCAGATGCTTGTAGAGCTTTTTTAATGAAGTGCTCTATTTATTTCTCTTTGCAACCTAATACGTTTTCTTCTGAGGAATCGAAAGTAGCGTTGGTAATGACGTTACTGGCGGGACGCGCGGCGTTGTGGGGAACAGCGGTGTGGGAGAACGACCATCCGTGCTGCTCCTCGTTCCACGCCCTGTCGCTGGAGATGAGGCGGGTGTTCGACCGTTCGGTGGCGGGACGGGAGGCCGCTCGCAAACTCGCGAACCTGCGGCAGGGAATTCAACCGGTTTCGGACTACGCCATCGAGTTCCGCACCCTGGCGGCGGAATGCAAGTGGAACGAGGAGACGCAGTGGGATTTGTTCCTGCATGGGTTGGCCGACCGTGTTCAACGGGAGATTTATACATTGGATTTGCCCACCAGTCTCAACGGACTTATCGAGCTCGCGCTACGAGTAGATGCCCGCCTACAAGAACGCGCGGAGCGTAAGAGGCCAGTAGCGCGATTCGAAGTACTGGAGAAAACGGGAGCCAGCGGATGTAACACGGTCGGTCCTCCTTTCAATCTTGAACCCATGCAGGTGGGTAGAGCTCGGCTCTCCCGGGAGGAGAGGATACACCGGAGAGAGAGGGGACTATGTTTGTACTGTGGTGGAGCGGGACATTTTTTAAAGGAATGTCCCGTAAAAGGACAGAGCCCGACAGCAGGACTGAGGTGGCTGTCGGGTGGTCTTTCCCTCGAGAAATCCTCGTCTGCGACACTCCTCCCGGTGAGACTGCAATGGGTATCGGGGCATCACATCTGCCAGGCTCTGGTCGACTCGGGGGCGGAGGGTTGCATCATGGACCACGATCTGGCCACGCGGCTGCACATACCCATTCGCCCCTTGGAACAGGCCATAACTGTTCTTGCCCTTAACGGACAGAAACTACCCACCATCACACACGCCACGGAGCTGTTAACCGTCATCACATCCGGTAACCATACTGAACAGTTGTCATTTTACATTTCCAGATCAGTACTTCATCCTGTTGTTTTGGGACATCCGTGGCTGGTGAAACACAAGCCCAGGATCGAGTGGGGCCAGGGATCCGTGACGGAGTGGAGCCAGCGCTGTCATGCGTCTTGTTTGTTGTCTGCTTGTTCTTCTGTGTCTCGTTCTGTGTTACAGGAGGAGTCGGTGAATCTGTCAAACATGCCGGAGGAGTACCTCGACCTGAAGGAAGTGTTCAGTAAGTCCCGGGCTGCTTCTCTCCCTCCGCACCGTCCCTACGACTGTGCTATAGACTTAGTGCCAGGGTTTTCTCCGCCTAATGGCAAGTTATATTCACTTTCTAATCCAGAAAGGGAGCTCATGGAGAAATACATTTCTGATTCTCTGGCAGCTGGGATCATCCGCCCTTCCTCGTCTCCCGCGGGGGCAGGTTTTTTTTTCGTGGGTAAGAAGGATGGGTCGCTGCGGCCGTGCATTGATTACAGAGGACTGAACAACATCACGGTAAAGAATACTTATCCATTGCCGTTGATGTCTTCTGCCTTTGAACGGCTGCAGGGCGCGTCTCTTTTCACGAAATTGGACCTGCACAACGCTTATCATTTGGTTCGCATTATGGAGGGGGATGAGTGGAAGACGGCTTTTAACACCCTTAGAGGGCACTTTGAATACTTGGTTATGCCCTTCGGCCTTTCCAACTCGCCCGCCGTGTTCCAAGCACTCGTTAATGACGTGTTGAGAGACATGGTCGATCAGTTCATTTATGTCTACCTGGACGACATATTGATATTTTCTTCTTCTCTCCAGGAACATGTGCAACACGTCAGACGAGTGCTCCAGAGGCTGTTAGAGAATGGGCTTTTTGTCAAGGTGGAGAAGTGCGTTTTTCATGCACAGTCAGTTCCTTTTTTGGGTTATATCGTGTCGTCCAATGGATCCTGACCAGGTTAAGGCTGTGGTGGATTGGCCAATCCCAGATTCCCGCAAGGCCCTGCAGAGGTTTTTGGGATTCGGCAATTTTTACCGGCTCCTCTGACTGCCTTGACCTCCCCCGCAACGGCGTTCAGGTGGTCGGATGCAGCCGAGGCTGCATTCTCCAACCTCAAAAGCCGCTTTGTTTCGGCCCCCATTCTCGTCGCCCCTGATCCATCACGTCAGTTTGTGGTGGAGGTTGATGCGTCAGAGGTGGGGGTAGGTGCAGTTCTATCCCAGCGTGCCACCGCGGACGATAAGATGCATCCTTGCGCGTTTTTTTCCCATCGTTTATCCGCTGCCGAACGTAATTACGACATTGGTAACAGGGAGCTGCTGGCAGTCAAACTAGCTTTGGAAGAGTGGCGTCACTGGCTGGAGGGATCGGGGGTACCTTTCATCGTCTGGACTGATCATAAGAACTTAGAGTACATCAGATCCGCTAAACGACTAAACTCTAGGCAGGCTCTGTTTTTCGGTCGTTTTGATTTTTCGCTATCTTATCGTCCCGGGTCTAAAAACATCAAGCCCGATGCTTTATCTCGTGTTTTTGATCGTTCCGAGCACCCGTCCACTCCCGAGTGTATTCTACCTGAGAGACTCATTGTCTCTTCACTCACATGGGAGGTCGAGTCGAAGGTCCGCACGGCCTTAGAAGGGGTAACGCCTCCGCCCGGGTGCCCGCCGAGTCGATTATTTGTGCCAGAGAGGTTACGTTCAGACGTTATCTGATGGGGTCATGATTCAAATCTGGCTTGTCATCCAGGGGTTAGTCGTACCAATTTTTTGGTCAAGCAACGATTCTGGTGGCCCTGTATGGCTCGCGACTTTCGCAATTTTGTTTTGGCTTGCTCTGTCTGCGCTCGTGGTAAGACTTCCAATCGTTCCCCAGAGGGGCTTCTTCAACCGCTGTCTGTCCCTTCGAGACCCTGGTCCCACATAGCGCTAGATTTCGTCACAGGCCTCCCTCCTTCACAGGGCAATACGGTGATTTTGACCGTAGTGGACCGGTTCTCGAAGGCGGCACATTTCATTCCCTTGCCTAAATTACCTACTGCAAAGGAGACAGCGGTTACTGTCATCAATCACGTCTTCTGTATTCACGGCCTCCCGGTAGACGTGGTTTCTGACAGGGGATCCCAATTTACCTCCAAATTCTGGAAGGAATTTTGTCGTTTATTGGGTGCGACTGTTAGTTTGTCCTCTGGGTTCCATCCACAGTGTAACGGGCAAGCTGAGAGAGCCAACCAGGATTTGGAGAGAACGTTGCGATGTCGGGTAGCACAGAATCCTTCCTCCTGGAATCAGCAGCTTCCTTGGGTGGAGTACGCGCACAACTCGCTACCAGTGTCGGCTACGGGCCTGTCGCCTTTTCAGTGTAGTCTAGGTTACCAGCCACCTATCTTTCCTAGTCTGGAATTCGAAGTCGCGGTCCCCTCCGCTCACGCCTTCGTCCAGAGGTGTCGTCACACGTGGAGAAGAGCCCGGGAGACTCTTCTTCAGGTGGGAGCGCGCACCAAGGCCCAGGCCGATCACCACCGGCTGAAGCCTCCCGTATGTCGTCGGTCAAAAAGTGTGGCTTTCTTCCAAGAACATTCCGCTCCGCTCCGTTAGTAATAAGTTGGCACCTAAATTCATTGGCCCGTTTCCTGTCAACAAGATTCTTAGTCCGGTGACAGTCCGCCTCAAATTCCCTCCAGCGTACCGGAGAATTCATCCCGTGTTTTACGTATCTAAAATCAAACCCGTTTTTCATTTAAACATTAATCCGCCGGTTCCGGTTCCCCCCCCCGCCGCGTGTCGTAGATGGGGAACCCGCTTATTCGGTTCGTCGCATCTTGGACGCTAGGCGAAGGGGACGCTGATTCCAGTACTTGGTGGACTGGGAAGGTTACGGTCCGGAGGAGAGGAGTTGGGTTCCTGCCAGGGACATCCTGGATCACTCTCTTATCGATGTTTACAATCGACAGGTAAGCTCTCCTGGGAGCGACAGGAGGCGCTCGTAGGAGAGGGGGTACTGTCACGGTTCATGGATTCACTTACTCGTCCTCTTGTGGTTGTTGTGGGTGTATGTGTGTGAGTGAATGATTATGTGGGCGTCACCCAATATGGTCTGATTGCGATCTGTTGCCAGCCGTGTGTTGTTAGAGTTTGTTATATATTGTGAGTGTCTTTATGTGGTCTTTGTCAGTTCGTTGCAGGCTGTCCTGGTGTCGTGCTCTCTGTTTGTCTCTCCCTGGTTCTCGGATCTCTGGACTGTCGTCGTGTGCCCTGCTTTCTGGGCTGGATTATCCTGGTTCTCTGATGCCCGTTGCAGCCCTGCACCACCCGGCTCGTTGCCACTCAGCACGCCACCGTCTCTGCACGCCACAGTCTCTGCATCGACTGTCCATTTGGAGTAAAGTTATCGTACAGCGTATTCTGTCAATAAATGTTTTAATACTTAGATCCTCTGTCTGTGTTCATTTCCTGACACAAAGTCCCAGCTTTCAAATTGTGTAATTTTAAAGAAATTCGAATAATAAAAAACGTTTTGTGGCTCTTTAATGTGTCGTGACAGATTGCTGTAGCGCCTCAGCTCAAGCGGCTCGTGAACCGATCATCTCTTCCTACTAGTTAATTTATAGCATAAAATAAACATGAATGAACGTGAGAAGGAAAGACGTAAATACACACCATTTTTTCAAGTTCAAGTGAACCGAGGTTAATCTTCTAACTCCTGACTGCTTTTTTGGACAAAATGGTGGATTCGGCGTTATGATTGGTTAGATCGCTTGTCAATCAAACTCCCGGTGAAGGGTCAATTGCGAAATGTAAACTCAGAATTCCGAGAAAAAGGTCAGAATTGCCAGATGTAAACTCAGAATTCTGAGGAAAACTTTAAATTGTGAGATGTAAACTCAGAATTATGAGAAATTTTAATTGCGAGATGTAAACTCGGAATTCTGAGAATAATGACAGAATTGCAAAATGTGAACTCGGAATTCTGAAGGAAAAAAAAGAAGTCAGAATTGCAAGATGTAAACTCAGAATTCCAAGGAAAATTTAAAACTGAGATGTAAACTCAGAATTATGAGAAAAAAGTGAAAATTGCGAGATGTAAATTCGGAATTCTGATAATAAAGTCAGAATTGCGAGAGGTAAGGGTAAACTCGGAATTCTGAGGGAAAAAAGTCAGAATTGTGAGAGGTAAGGGTAAACTCGGAATTCTGAGAAAAAAAGTCAGAATTGCAAGTTATAATCTCAGAATTCTGAGAAAAAAGTCTGAATTGTGAGATATAAACTCAAAAGTGTGAGAAAAAATTCAGAAAAGTCACAAATTGGTTCATTTGTGTTTGTTGTTTTTTTATTCTGTGGAAAAAAAAAACTTCCATAGAAACCAGCTAGAATCCACTAGAAACCAATTAGCAACATGCTAAAAACAGCGCAACAGCAATTACTCACATTTTCTTTATAAAGTCATGTAAAGTTCCAGTTTACCAATGCAGTCCAACGAGGGTGATGTGTTGTTTCAATAATGTGTTGTTCATAATCATGAATTGATGTGTTTTGTTGGTATTTTTCCATTGCATTGACATTGAAAGGAGCCTATAGCCAAATAGGCAACACAAAACACACGCCCACATATAGCATAAATGTCTCAAAGCTGACTGACAGCAAGATATGTGTAGCTTTCAACATCCTCTCATAACCCAGAACATCCCTTTAAATATATTTGTCAAGCATAATTTGCAGGTCTAGTGTGACTCATGCGATTAAACATCAACCTGTTTGCGGTTTCAAGACTGGGTGGAAACTAACAATTCTTCTTTTCCGTTCAGTGGGCCGGAAAAATGTGACTTACTGTAAATGACGCTAAAGTGAATAACTGAATGCCGTTAAGACACATTTCATATTGAATTTGGCTGTCGGCTGTTTGTTTAGGTGGCTTGTAGTCAGAGGATGTTTAGTGAGCACGTGTCAGGTCCTCTGGGCATTCATAAGTCATCACTTTTTATTTGTTAGGGCAGCCCATGCATGGCAGATGGTCACAGGATACAACACAGACATGATCTGGAGGCCAAATGGTCCAACAAATAAATTAGTTTTTGTTGTTTTTGTGATAATATTTGATGAAAGTGAGCAAGATGACTCAGTCTTTAGGAATCAGCTATTGGCATCAAACCTGGATGCTTCAACCATAAAAAAAATTATTTAAACTTAAAAATAGTTAGCTGTGCACTATATTTTGTGTGAAACCCATGATTTCACCCAGTAAAAATAAAATTGCTATCATAAAAATAATAATAAAAATATGCATTCCATAGTGACATCAAGGAATAAAGGAGGCTTTTAAAATGTTACATCTTTTTGTATTTATTGACGAATTTATATTTCCTATAAATTAAAGAAAAAAATATTTGTTTTATTACTAAATACTCAATAACATTATAACACTATTTCTTCAGTGGAAAATAAATAATTACAGACATTTTCTTGTCAACATTGTTACCATGTAGTAAAATGAATTTTAGTATGGACATTGATCAAACAAATATTTTTTCTATAATTTATAGGAAATACAAGTTTATCAATAACTACAAATTGATGCCACACTTTCAAGCCTCTTGTACTGAGTGTATCCCCCATTCTGGCATAAATTTATTTCATTAGAATCAACAGGTTGCACTTCTTCAGTTGGCAAAGGAAGTACAACTCCTTGCTGGGCCTTTTTCACAATGTCAATGTGATTGTCCCAGGAACCCAGGAACCTAAATGACTCCACTGCTTCCACATTGCTGTCCATGATAGTGAGAGGCGGAGGTGCTGGGAGGTTTCTCCTGAAGTCCATGATCATCTCCACTGTTTTGGTCGTGTTCAGCTCCAGGTTGTTATGACTGCACCAGACAGCCAGCTGTTCAACTTCCTGCCTATATACCAATTCGTCACCATTGTTTACTATTGATTTTATATGTGTGTTTTCATTGTACAGCACTTTGGGCAGTTTGCGCTGTGTGTAAATGTGCTTTATAAATTAAAATTACTTACTTACTTACTAATTGTGTATGAGGCCGATGACTGTGGTGTCATCTGCAAACTTCAGGAGCTTGACAGAGTGGTCTTTGGCAGTGCAGTTACTGGTGTACAGGGAGAAGAGCAGGGGGGAGAGCACACACCCCTGGGGGGCACCAGTGCTGATGGGGCAGGTGTTGGACGTGAATTTTCCCGGTCTCACTAGCTGTTGCCTCTCTGTCATAAAGCTGGTGATCCATTGACAGAGCTAGGAACAGAGAGCTGGGTTAACTTAGTCTGGAGGAGTGCTGGGATGATGGTATTGACAGACGAAATGACGGAAGATTCTGATTTCACCAAGTGCAACATATTACTTTGTTGATCCTGGAACAACATTCCAATCAACCAGTCAGATTTGAGGGACAAGTTTACAGTTTATGTCAAGTTTAGGCTTACAACCAGAGTTAGGTGCTTCTACATCAGTGTTATTCACCTTTCATTTCCCTCTGATTTTAGGGATAACTTATGGGTAGGGTTAGGTTTAGGTGTAGGGATATGGTTAGGACTAAATTTTCATACAGGAATGTTGTTCTAGGATCAACAAAATATGATGATCATCTAACAAGTCCACAAACAGGATCCTCACATATGTCCTTGGTTTGTCCAGATGTTGGAGGATGTAGTGCAGCCCGTGGATGACTGCATCATCCACAGACCTGTTTGATCGATAAGCAAACTGCATGGGACCCAACAAGGGTCAAGTGATGTCCCTCAGGTAAGCCAATACCAGTCTTTCAAATGACTTCATAACCACAGATGTTAGAGCGACAGGTCTGTAGTCATTAATTCCTGCCATTTTGGGGGGTTTTGGTATGGGGATAATGGTGGAGCGTTTTAGGCAAGGGACTTCACACAGCTCCAGTGTTAAAGATCTGTGAGAAGATGAAGGCCAGCTGGATAGCACAGGTTTTTAGATAGGTTGGTGAAACTCCTTCTGGGCCTTTCCTTGCCTTCTGTTTCCTGAAGTTCTGACACACATCCTCTTCACAGACCTTAAGTGCAGGAGGGGGGAGAGTGGGGTTTATTAGAACCATTTATTTTAAAATAAAAGATTTCAAAAATATGTTTCTTTGATTTTAAAATAATTTAGATTTTCATTGCTTAATTAATTGCATAATTAAATCATGTAAACTGCAATTCAAACTTCTAAACTTCCTGAGTTTGCAATGGAATATAAATAAACTTCCTTAGTTTGCTGGAAAAGATCATTGAAATTGAGTTTGACGTTCTTTATTAGATTTCTATCCAAACTGAGTTTGCACGAAGTGCATATTTTGTCGTGACAAAACTGAAAAAGAATATACAAGAAAGGAAGAGACAAGAAAAAAAGAAGCATACCATTTCAAGCAGGCAGTCTACTTCAATGCTTTCGTCTGCTGCCCCCATCTGGTGATCAAATCGAACAACAATCATCCTCAAGAGAAGGTGTGTTTTTGTATTCATGCTGCTCTATAACCCTGTGGTCAGTATCTTTTATAGCATTAGCGTAACCTCAGGAGAAGAATTCCGAAAAGCATGTGCTGTAAAATGACCCTTAGCAGAACTTTTCCACCTCATGCTCATATGCTCATATGACATTTTAAATGAAAACCTAGCTTGTCAAGTTGAAATGTCTGATAGTCCAGCCACCTCAGTTCACCTCAGAGCCCCCCGGTGTGGCGGGGTCTGTGAGTCTGGTGTCGGGGTAGAGGGTGCAGGTTTGGGAAACAGGAGCTCTCATTAATACAGCAACAAAAGCGGTCCTGTTCCGCTCTGCCTGCGTATCTCAGAGGCAGGTGGATAGAATATCTTGCTGCTTTGTTGTGTCTTTTGTGTTACCAGACAATGAATATCTTTTGACCCCCTCCCCAATTGAAGATGAATGAAAGGCTTTCTTTGAGCCAGAAATATGTCAGGACTGTGTCAGCTTGAAAGTCTGGGCTGTTTTTTGCAACTGACTGTATTAGCCTGGCAGGAAGAGTTTTTCACCCAAAAGATGAATGGGTTATGGTGTAATTGCACACTAGAGGGCAGCAGATGTGTTATGGTTGCACGTTTTGTAAACCTATTAACACTGAGTAGTCTGAGTAGAGAGTAGTGAATCTGATAATGCTATACACAATAGCATGCAAACATACACCAGTCAGGCATAACATTATGACCACCTTCCTAATTTTGTGTTGGTCCCCCTTTTGCTGCCAAAACAGCCCTGACCCGTCGAGGCATGGACTCCGCTAGACCCCTGAAGGTGTGCTGTGGTATCTGGCACCAAGATGTTAGCAGCAGATCCTTTAAGTCTTGTAAGTTGTGAAATGACGGAAGATTCTGATTTAACCAAGTGCAACATATTACTTTGTTGATCCTGGAACAACATTCCAATCAACCAGTCAGATTTGAGGGACAAGTTTACAGTTTATGTCAAGTTTAGGCTTACAACCAGAGTTAGGTGCTTTAGTTGTGAGGTGGAGCCTCCATGGATTGGACTTGTTTGTTCAGCACATCCCACAGATGCTCGATTGGATTGAGATCTGGGGAATTTGAAGGCCAAGTGAACACCTCAAACTCGTTGTTGTGCTCCTCAAACCATTCCTGAACCATTTTTGCTTTGTGGCAGGGTGCATTATGCTGCTGAAAGAGGCCACAGCCACCAGGGAATACCATTTCCATGAAAGGGTGTACATGGTCTGCAACAATGCTTAGGTAGGTGGTATGTGTCAAAGTAACATCCACATGGATGGCAGGACCCAAGGTTTCCCTTCAGAACATTGCCCAAAGCATCACACTGCCTCCGCCAGCTTGCCTTCTTCCCATAGTGCATCCTGGTGCCATGTGTTCCCCAGGTATGCGACGCCATCCACGTGATGTAAAAGAAAACGTGATTCATCAGACCAGGCAACCTTCTTCCATTGCTCCATGGTCCAGTTCTGATGCTCACATGCCCACTGTTGGCGCTTTCGGTGGTGGTCAGGGGTCAGCATGGGGACCCTGACTGGTCTGCGGCTATGCAGCCTCACACGCAACAAACTGTGATGCACTGTATATTTTCAATAATGTGTTGTTATAGGTTGTCACACCTTAACCATAAAAAGTACTGTAAGTCCTACTTATTATGGAATGATATACTTTAAATTAATATATTTAAGTGTGAACTAAATGCAATCTTTACAGAAACTTAATTGCATGTTATTTGAAATTAAATGAAAAAGTAAGTTTAAATTTATATCAGTGTTTTTGACCCACTTAAGTAGAACTAAAGTACATCTTTATATGTAATTTCATTATTACTTTTATTTTCTTTGAAATATGATCAAAATGTACAGCTGAATGTAGGGCCTACTGACAAGCATTTATGGTAAACTAAAATATAATTTAATATAAATTCCATTGAAACTTGTAAGTTATGTATATAAATATATTTGTAATTAAAAGATGGTCATGAAAGTGAACTCTCCTTAAGTGTATTTAAGGAGCCTTTTATTTAATTAGTATTATAATATAAGTGTAGTTTTGTAAAAAATATTGACAGAGCCACAATGTTTACAATTTTTAGTCAAATCAATTGTTTTGGGAAAACAAAGGCGTTTTAACATAAAAAAAAAAAAAATTGACACTTTCTGTCAGGACCACTATCGTCAAATATGATAGATAATGCATATAATGCATTTCCTTCTGTTTTCCATAGATGAGCCAAACAGATGCCTGCTCTTCCTCATAAACATCTCAAATACAAACCAACTCAAACCAAATTACTCCACTTTTCCACCTTTTTTATGCTATGGTGTAAATAAATAAAAAATAAAATTCCAGCACAGTGGAACTGAGGGCATTTAAAACTATTATTTCTTCCTGCATAAAGACATTTAAACTAAACTATAAAAGCAATACAGCTGATAAAACATCACATTAGTTCTTTGGTTTGACACACATGTGGTGCCTCAAAATTTCCATGGAGGATGCCGTAATAATTCTCATAAAGTAAACGAGACCAACTAACTACATTATATATATAAAACAAGCAGATGTTTCCCAATACACCCATATCTCTAAACACACACACATTAACACACACACAATAGTGTCTGTCTTTATTTAGTGCAGGGTATTAACCTGAATAATGCTTGGAGCAGCGATTATTCAACTTTACACCAGCTCCCCTATAATTACTATGAGGTGATCATAAAATCTATTTTTATAAGACATAATTGATATGAATGCCAATAATTACTTCCTAATTACTTCAGATTTGACAGGAAATTCAAATGGATAATGAGTTTAATGGAGCAGTGGGGTAAGAAGGGAATAAAAGCGAACAGAAGAAATGAATAAGAGCAGAGAGAGTTTACAAAAGAAGTGAGGAAAGAGGAAACTCTAGAGGAAGTGGAACTAAAAAAAAAAACAAAGTGGTGAGAGTGGAACACTCATTTGCTTGATTTATTTAAGCACAACGTCAACATCCTGGAACAACTTTCCTATGGAATTCATTAGGCTGATTTCTTTAGAAAGCCAAACAGTGTGCCGGTATCAAAACATTACTCTGTTTATTTGAGTATCTGACCAGCTCAACATAGCAACACTGACTCAACCAATGGCATGAGTTTGGGGCTGTGGTTGTCCGTATTTCTGACCAATGGAAGACAGCGTGAAGTGTTTAGGAAACCAGTTTGAAAACAGTCATTATATGACACTCCTGGCACATAAATTACACTCTTCAATTTCATTTGCAAGATGTAATGTCTACGTATTGTGAAATTACATTCCAAATAAATTTTAAACAATGTTTTACATGTTGTACACTTGTTTCTGAGTTTAAGGCTGCTGCAGACACCTCAGTCATCATTCAAGATAGTTTAGATATAGAGATAGAGATTAAGGAATAGTGAGAGCATAGACGAATGAGTGAATGAGGAGAAGAAAGACAAGGTTAGTTAAAGGTGCAATGTGTACATTTTAGGAGGATCTATTGACAGAAATGCAATATAATATACATAACTATGTTTTCAGTGGTGCATAAAGGCCTTACATGATGAACCGTTATGTTTTTATTACACTTAGAATGAGCCATTTCTATCTACATACACCGCAGGTCCCCTTACATGTTAACTCGCCATTTTGCGGAGGCATGTTTCTACAGTAGCCCTAAATGGACAAACTGCTCTACAGAGCATGTTTGCTTGACTGGCTACTCTCCTCTGTCTCAGATGACGACTTCTTTGACCTGTATTGGCCACCATAGCTTCTCTATATTGCAATTCGCAACCTCACCGCTAGATGCCACTAAAATTTACACACTGCCCCTTTAAGTTTTAGTTCTGTAAAATCGATCAATTAATCAATTAATCGATCAATCAATTGTTCGTTCGTTCGTTCGTTCATCAGCCAGCCAGCCAGCCTGCCAATCAATCAATCAATCAATCAATCAATCAATCAATCAATCAATCAATCAATCAATCAATCAATCAATCAATCATTAACCTGAACAGTTTTTTTATGTTTTTGAAAGAGTCTCTTATGCTAAGCAAGGCTGCATTTATTTTATCCAAAATAAAGTAAAAACTGTAATATTTTGAAATATTATTACAATTTAAGCTTCATTACTCCAGTCTTCAATGTCACGTGAAATAAAAGTTTTATTGCAAGGGTATATAGGATATTTAAGATAAAACTGCTCCCTAAAAGCATAACTAGCCCAGTTAAACTGGTCCAGAACCTCTGATCCTTGCAGGTTTGGTTCTTTTCATTTGCTAAATTGAGACAAAACCCACCATGAATCTGCATCTGCATCCAAAAACAGAACTGTGAATGATATATGCCATTAGACATGACATATTTAGAGCTGCCATAAATCACTGAATGTCTCTCCCTCTCTATAAGTTGACCTCAGCTCTCCTCTATGTGCATCAACATGCTGCCATTGTATCCATTTATCAATACATCAGCTAATGGCCTGGCAAAGCCACCACAACAATAGTCTCTGCTTTCAAAGACAGTGTGACATAACAAAGGCTATTTTCCTCCCATCTCTCCTCTCTGTTTCATTCTTTCTTTTTCTCATTCTCCAAGTTTTTCTCCAGGGTGTCAAATGGGTAAAGGGCTACGAATCCCTGCTGACACTTTGCTTTCCCTTTTGCGCTTTCATTCTTTTTTCATTTACTGTTTTCCTCTGTATCTCTTTCTCTCTCTTTCTATGTGTTGGCCTGAATCTAATCAGAACAGGGTGTAAATTATTCAGGGAAGCTTGTTGAATAAAGGCCTTTGATTGTCAATTTTATTGTCTAGCCTGCTGCATTATTGAAAACCCTTCCATAAGTGTCTATCACCATGACGGAGTGTTACAAAGATACGTGCCCTCACCCTCCAAAGAAACACCCTTGTTTACCCCCGCACACCATCTCTCTTCTGCTCTTTTACATTCTGTTCATATATGTGACTGATCGTCAAGGTCACCCGCAGGAAGCTGCATGCGCTCCATAATGTGTGCAGACATTTTCACTTCGCAGCCAGGAAGAGACAATTTTATGTCATGTTCCTAACAGTTTCCAGGCTCAGACGAGCAGTTTTAATGGAAGAAAAGAGAAACAAAACCTTGAAACCTAGCGTAGGTGGGAGAGCGACTGTTTTTGTCTTGGATTATTTCTCACACCTTTTCACAGTAGAAACACTTCAATCATTTGACATACACTGTAAAAAAAAAAATTCTTCTAAACTTATGGTAAAAACGAAATGGAGTCCAGGATAGATGGAGACTGTGACAGTCAGGACGCTATGGCGGGGTCTGCAGCAGGAGGGGGGACTGGATCGGGCTAAAGCCATCTCCGGGCTCTGGTCGCGGGCTAAAGCCATCTCCGGGCTCTGGTCGCGGGCTAAAGCCATCTCCGGGCTCTGGTCGCGGGCTAAAGCCATCTGGCGGCCATCCTTATCGCTGGACTGAGGACTTGGGGAAGTGCAGGAGGACAGAAATGGATGGATCCATTGGAGGGATATGTGGAGGGAACTGGCTTGAGGGGAGTTGGTGTGGCCTTGTGTGTTTCCGATGGGGCTGGATGAGGAGGATACTTCTTAACTTTAACAACTTCAAAATTTGAGCCATTTAAATAGAGAATTAGATTAATAGATTCGACTAGGGAGAAATAACACATAGGTTCCCTATAACGAATTGTATCCTTATCCAGCCCCATCCAAAAACACACAGAGAGAGGCGTCATCCAAGCTCACCTGATTACAGAGCTCAATAAATCCCTCCACATACCTCTCCAATGGGCAGCCATTCTGCCTCAAACCC
This sequence comes from Anabarilius grahami, assembly GCA_003731715.1. Lineage (NCBI taxonomy): Eukaryota > Metazoa > Chordata > Actinopteri > Cypriniformes > Xenocyprididae > Anabarilius > Anabarilius grahami. The sequence continues at coordinate 1,959,677 of RJVU01053773.1, forward strand.
CACAGGCGGTCCTCAGCCAGGATGATGGTGTTTTGTATGGGTTCAGTCATCTGTCACGGTATGTGACCACGGGAGGAAGAAGGCAGAAAAAGCAGGTTTCCAAAAGAACTCAAAGGTTTAATAACAACTCAAACAAGCAAATAAACACATTCAAAATACAACAGTGACTGGACAACTGAGGTAGGTGAGTGGTGTGCTTAAAAGTCTGGTGTGATGAGGTGCTTATGGGGAACAGGTGTGTGTGATTAGCTGATGGTGGAGTGAGTGCAGGTGAGGGCCAGGGAGGATGATGGGAAATGGAGTCCAGGACAGACAGAGACTGTGACAATAATATGATACTTATTATTTATTTTTTTTCATTGTCGTTATCATAAAGTAAATAATAAACATAATTTTAGTAAAATTATATGCATTTCCTTATACATTTCACTTTATATTCAGTGGGTTGTGGGAATGCTGGAGTATAAAACTTTTGTCCCTCTAGTGGTTAAAAATAAAACTCTATGCATTTTGCAGAAGAACACTGTTTTGGTTGTGCTTCGGCTCTGCATGACTGTGTGGATGAATATGATTATCCTACTGCTCATAAAACATTCACTATTAGGATTAAGAGATAAAACCAGTTTAGATGGAAAGGATCTCAAGCTGACTAGCTGAAGACGTTACTGTAGCTTTACCCATTAATAGACATGGTACTTCCTTGAAAATAAATTCAAGCACAGCACTACAACAACCATAATGATAGACCGTTCATAATAGATAATGCTTTACAGTGAACTCTGTTAGAGAGCTACATGACAATTTATCTTTTCAATAAAACACCTTACTCACCTGTTGAGTAATAAAAATGGCATCTCCACATTGCTCTTACTGTACAACATTTCAAATCCCTCGGTTCTCACCATCTCAAATTCTTGTTTTATTACAAGCTCTGTTGCATTTTCTTTTTGCCAGCAGACTCTCCTCGGCTCGGCATTTGTTTAAAACAGGTGATTCTCTGGAGGTAGGAGATTTAGCTTCTCCATGTCAAACTTTCTCACTCGTTGTGAAAACTAACCTCTGCCACTCCCACACCAGACATGCGTCAAAGTAGCCGGAGCAACTTTACTCTATTTACAGATATGACGAGACACACACGGAAGAGTGACGTATGTACGCAATTTCCCACAAAAATCATCCCGCTAAATATGAACACTTATAGTGAACCAGGGTAAGACAAAAACACTTTTTGGAAGACGAATTGATGATTAAATTTTGTTAATTTTGAACAAAATGTTACATAGTGTACCTTTAAATAATATATTTTAAAGTAATATACTATGTGTGAAATTAAATGTTTTCAGAAACTTGATTCTATGTTAATTCAATTAAAATGTATTTAAATTTAGTGCTTTTTGACCCACTTAAGTAGGACTTGAGTAAATCTTTTACCCCCGGTTTCACAGACATGGTTTAAGCTAATGCATGTTTGAGCTGTTTTAACTGAAAGCAACTTAGATATCTTAAAATATGTTACTGTCATTGTTTTGTCTCAAGTAATGTTTTTTTCTAAGGCAAGTTCATACTTAAAATGTCCTAATTGAACTAAGGCCTTATCCTGGTTTAATCAAAGCCCTGTCTGTGAAATCGGCCATATTCATAATTTCATAATTAAGTTGACTTGAGAAAGCCAACTTACTGTAATGCTATTTTCTTCTGAGACTAAAATTTCTGACTTTAACTCCTCCTAGATCTTTAACTCTAAAAACTCCAAATTCGGGTCAGACCTTCAGACTGTTCTGACTTATGCCACGTTCCAGGCAACCCGTAACCCATGTTTTTCCAACCTTCTACCCGTGAAAGTGCACTGGAACAGCAGTCAAAGCCGTGACTTCCCACCCGTAAACTCGTACTAGATTGATGTACTCCCAGTTACGGGTTCTGACGTCACATAGCCCGCGAAACAACAATGGCAGCCCCTACGGATGCTTGTTTATGCAACTGCATGGTAAAATAAAAGGTATAACAGCTTCTCTTGCCTTAACACGACTCACTCTCGAAAATGCGATGATTGACAGTTTGGAAACCATAGTGACGTTCTGGCGTCTCTCATGTTTGGTATCCGTTAATGTGACCAAAGTAATATTACAGTGACAAAACACGAGTTATTTACAGCAATTTAACTAAACACACTAACACAGTTGACGGAGGCGTCGTATTTTGTTTATGCTTGTACACAGTGTTGCCAACTTAGCGACTTTGTCGCTAGATTTAGCGACTTTTCAGACCCCTTTAGGGACTATTTTTCAAAAAAGCACCTAGCGACAAATCTAGCGACTTTTTGGACAAACCTCAGGAACTTTCCAAATGTCACCAGCACTGTCCTCTGAGCTCGAGGTCTTGCTTTCCCGCTTCCGTCACATCTCTCTCAGCGTCTACTCAGTTCATAGACCTTTTTCACACTTCCGGGTTTTTGGCTTCCGGAATGATCCACGCCGGGTAAAAGTTTTTCCGGTTACAGTGATAGATAGCCTCGTTCAGAACCAGCTCCGGAATCAAAGTCGTTTTACGAATTAAATGTCATGAAAATGTTTGAACGTTCTTGGTGAATTATTGGTGAGACTACAGAGCTCTCATTAAGAGCTAAATTTAATAAATAATTCGAAGTGATGGCGGTTAAACTGGTTATATTCTTCGTGTCTGTTTGGCGCGACTGTACATTATCGCGCTTCATGTGCTGTAAAGACAGTGCCTGCGTCTCAACGTGCACACTATCCATCCTAAATAGTAGTCTATGTGACATTAGTAATATTCAGTACTATTTAGGGTGGATTTGCACATTGGGATGTATAGAGTGTTTTTAGCGACATGCTGGGGAAGTGATCAGCTGGCAGCTCCCTTATCACGCAAGCCTGATCCTCTGATTCATAAAACAGGACCACTCACACCCTGATATTTCTGGATATAAACAATTCAGTCAATTCTCTCACTCATATTTTGCAGTCGTCATCGTCTTAAAGTGTGTATTATGCACAGTATTGTGCTGTTGCAACATTAATGCAAAGACCGATAGTTGTGTACAGTGTGGTGTTGGAAATTAATTATGTCTTAGTTTAATCATTTTTAACAATCAGGATTAGTTATAACATATGCTTGAATGTGGGATGTAATGCCATATTAGATTAACATGCTATATATTTTGAAAATGTATTAAACGACAATATAGGCTATCTCACGACTTTATATCCCCCACTGAAGTATATATTGGGAGTTAATTTTTTTTAATGAATAAATTATATAAATAATGTTCGTCGTAAGTAAAACGATCGGGGAAATTGCTGAATGAGTAGCTGCATAGCCGTAGCCTAAACTGTATGACAGCTGGTAATATAAATCCACCTGCCGGTAAATTTGAGCAACTGTCTGAGTGGCCGTATAAGCTACAACAAGTAGAAAATAATTTCTTTGTAGATTATACAACAGCAACTTGGAAAACAGAAAAGGTAAGAAGCGATATTTGAGAAAAGAGCATATCAATCTAATAGCCGTAACTTTATATATAAATAAGTTTACCCTGCATCACGTGATTTCCGATTCTTGTGAAAAATGTCTATAGAGTGCCTCAGGGATGACGCATTTTTGTAGGCAAAATCCGGAAGCGAGTTAGCATTTTAGGACTTCCGGTTCCAACGCCTTCAAGTCTATGGGTTTTTTGAATGGGTTTTTGCTAAATCGCCTGAAATAAGGTCTGTGGTTAACAAAGCCTCTAAATACTTTCACGTTTTGATCTATGACATAAAACACACCAGTTATAACCCACTTGTGATTTTTTTAAACTTCTACTGTGTCTTAAAATCGGCGGTTGCTAACAAATTACTAAAAGGGACTACTTCCTTCGGCGGGGACTTTAGACGTCATCATGACAAATGGGACATTTGGACAGCATTTCTCATGAAAAAGTGGATAAGTATTCATACACAGCGCAGAACATAATCAGCGAGCATGTTTTTAAATACAGTTGTTTTCTAAATAAAGTTTGAGGAAGCTTGGTGGTGACGACGTTGATCCGCGACCATGGTGTGCTGTAGTCCGTTTATAGCCTACTGTTAGCCTTTTATGTCTGACGACTTTATTTAGGCTTCAAAATCTATAAATGTTGTGTTAACTTGTAAAGATTATCTTGATAGACAAAACGTGTAAGTGTCATAACCCTTTGTTAAACACAGAGCTTATTTTCAGCGATTTTCCAAAAGTCTATGGGAAAAATGCATAGGCTTTCAACCGAGGGAACCCGTGCGCCGCTAACTTCCGGGTTGGCCTACAAAAACGCGTCATCCCTGGGGCACTCTATTGAGTGGCTGAGAGGAGCAGCAGCACATTCAGTGCATGGCATCTGACAGACGTGAATGAGCGCGCTATACACGAGCACACAGTGTTGCCACGGACCAAACACTATTTCTGATTCTCCTTTTTTTTTATATTTAAAGAATTTAATTTGACCGTTTTGATTTCCATTTTTCTCGTGTGATATTATCATANATACATGGGTGATTCTTTTGAAGAATCTATCTATATAAATGAAATGAGAGCAGCTTTATTTGATATTCGGCTATATTAAGTTATATTGTATTAAAATACAGTATGTGAGCACGGATTAGGAGAGAAAACACATTAGGAAGGCAGAATGCAACCGACGTGATGACGTCACGAATATGCTAATTGGCGCATGACATCATCTAGCGACGTTTAGCGACTTTTTGGGCAGGCTTTAGCTACTTTCCCTTGAAAATAGTTGGCAACACTGCTCGTACAGCCTTTGGTTTATTATCGGCTTATTCTTGTTCGCTGATATTTCTAGCAAGATCTGGCAACTCGATTGAGTCAAGGCTCGTGCTTTCCCTGTGATTGACCGTGTCGGTACACGATCCGTTCCACCTGCACGATCCGTTCTACGCATGCGTAGTAAAGTCTTTAGAAAACGCACATGCACAAATGATAATTCTGTTTTGCGACAACCTTGTTTTTAATTAAAAAAAAGACACAGACCAAAACACAGTAAGTTAAGCTGTATACCAGCAATGAATCGCAAAGGAGAGTATGGAAGAAACTGATCATGTATGTTCATGTAACGACTCACAACTCCTTTATTTTGGATTGGCAACCACGTAAACACATTGTAATGCATAGCTTAAGCTACATTAAAAAGCATCAAAATAGACCCGCTGTTAAATGTTAAACACAATACAACTAACGTTAGGCAAGTTGTGCCGCCTTGCCGTCAAGTGTTTCATTAGGTACCGATAGTGTAGGAAAACCGTGACGTTTTCTACTACGTAATTACACGCATGCCTGAAACGGATCGTGCAGGTGGAACAGATCGTGTACCCACAGACCGCACATACAGAAGAGAGACAGATCTCCGAAGAAGGTTAAAAAACGTCATTAACAACTAGTTGTTCAGTTCAGTTCCGTACACACTGCATAGAATTTCTGTAAATGCGGTTGTCACTACCTGTAGGCCACATACACAATGCAACTAAATTCGGTTGTCAGTTCACCTTTTATTGCTTAATCCATTCTGTACACACACAGTTCAGTAAAATACGGGAGTGACAACCGCATTCTACAACCGTATTAACTCCTGAAAAATACAGGTAGTAGGGCTGCACGATTAATCGCATGAGATTGTCATGCGTGTGTCAGTAAAGCCGGTTCTGTGATTAGCGGTAAATGTCCATCACCTGCTTTCAAATGGAGCGGCACTTAATATACAGAGCCGTAGTTCGCGGACAAGCTTCAATATCGCGTTCATTATGGAAGGCGTTTCATCTGCGATTATGAACGCAATATTGCGTAGCTTGTCCGCGAACTACGGCTCTGTTGTTCTCCATAATGAGAAACTGACTTCAGACCTGCATATGAAAACACAGAAAACAAATCAAACAAAACAAATCCCAATGCTTCACATACAACAACACGCTAGAGATTTCTGTAAGTGCCGCTCCATTTGAAAGCAGGTGATGGACATTTACCGCTAATCACAGAACCGGCTTTACTGACGAGACACGCATGACAATCTCGTGCGATTAATCGTGCAGCCCTAACAAGTGACAACTGTGTGAAACAGGCTGTACAAGCATAAACAAAACACGACGCCTCCGTCGACTGTGTTAGTGTGTTTAGTTAAATTGCTGAAAATAACAAGTGTTTTGTCACTTTAATATTACTTTGGTCACGATAACGGATACCAAACAGGAGAGACGCCAGAATGTCGCTATAGCTTGGTTTCCAAGCTGTCATTTTCGAGAGTGAGTCATGTTCCGTACACACATGTAACGATAATTTAGGGGATTCACTCCCGCATTTAAATGCGGTTGTCACTCCTGAAACTTACAGTGTGTACATGGCCGTATTTTTCGGGAGTTAATTCGGTTGTAGAATGCAGTTTTCACTCCCGTATTTTACTGAACTGTGTGTGTACAGAACACGATTAAGCACTAAAAGGTGAACTGACAACCAAATTTAGCTGCAGTGTGTACGTGGCCAATGAAGCTGCCATTCTATGTACTATTTCTAATCCATTGAAACTCATTCAAACTCATAGGCTGTTTCTCAATATGCGATCTTGCGTCCTTGTGTTCTTGCTGTACGTCATCATCAACCGTCGAAGTACATTTCCACAATTCTCAAGAACGCAAGAACAGCGGACCCATGAAAGTACCCGGATGTGTTCTTGATATCGAGGATGCATCAAATGCAAACTTGAGAGAATCGAACCGTTAAAAATCCCCGAAGACGCTGCGGGCGGTCGACATACTGTAAGCCTGTAAACTTTAAAGTTCTCGTTCTCACTTATGAGATTCCCGCTACAAGCTCGCAAATACGTGACAGCTCGTGAAAGTAAACCGTTTGTTTTGTTTAATTTTAATAAAGTGATAACCTGAAGAAAGCCTGCAGTATTTTTATTGGAATATAAAAAATAATCTTAACATTGACAAAGCATGTAACACAAAGGCTAGGCTACTAATTTTCATAAATGCACGCGGTGAAATAAAGATATAAAATGATATGAAAACAATGTCTATAATAATATGAAAAAAAATCTTTTAATAGGTTATGACAATTGTTTGTGATGTTATGTTGTATTTATTGTGCATTAGCCACTTAATATGCTGGGATGGTCAGTTAAGCAACAAGATCGCAGCACATCTCAATTCTAAAATGATGTGTTCTGTGTCCTCGCGTCCTTCCGAGTTCGTTCTTTCAAGGTCGCCTGGCAAGACCGGACTCCACGAGAAAGCAAGTCCGTTCTTTGCATTCTTGGAATTGAGAAACAGCCATAAACTCATCTATCTATCTATCTATCTATCTATCTATCTATCTATCTATCTATCTATCTATCTATCTATCAAACTAAATCTATCTATCTATCATCTATCTATCAGTCTAAATCTATCTATCTGTCTATCAAACTAAATCTATCTAAATCAATCTATCTATCTCATAGCAACCACCCAGAACAACCTAGCAACCACATAGCAACCACCCAGAACACCATGGCAACCGCCTAGCAACCACACAAATCACCATGGCAACATCCTAGAAACCAGCCCAAGTACCCTAGCAACCGCATAGCAACACCCTAGCAACCACCCAGAATGCCTTAGCAACCGCATAGCAACACCCTAGCAACCTATCTGACCTTTTTGATGATATTCTAATTATATGACCAGCACCTGTATATCTAATCTAAACTACTGAACTAAAACTGAAAACTGAAAACTTTTAAAACTGCTTCAAACTTTCTGGACCGGCTTTTTCAAGCCAACTTAAAGTTTCTCTTGATGAACTTTTTTCATCTAGTTAGTTCTATTGTCTTTGAAATATGTTTAGTGTACTGCTGAATGTACTGGCAAGCATTTATGGTTAACTAAATTGTACTTGTATGTCATGTATTCAAAGGAGTCATGACATTATAAATCAAATTTGCCTTGATTTTTTGACATACAAGAGGTCTTGTACCATTAAAACATTTTGCAAGTTTCAGAGCTTAAATCATCCTCCTTATTATAAACAAAGCATTTATTTAATCAAGCTCCAAAAACAGCTCATTTGAATATTGGGGGACTTGTGACATCACACAGGCAAATTAATTTGCATATGCCTGCCTTCTCAGCAAGACATCAACGAATAGTTTTACATCATCGCAACATAGACCCCACCCACTGACGTTCTGTCATTTTTAAGGGTGGCGGGGAGGTTGTGGATCTCCCTGGATTGAAATCGCGTTCCGGTGGAGGAGAAATGTGGCCGCAAAGGGCACTTTTACTTTCGCAATCAAAGGGGCTGTGCACACCACTGCTCATTGAGTTAAAAGCATCAAAGCTTCCCACAAACGCACACTGAAATTTCCTGTTACACGCAACACAACATACACATGATTTTGTAAGCTCACTGTAAATTGCACAATTAAAGACATATTCTGTGACAGATATAATTTAATGTACAAATAAATTTAAAGCTGTTCACATTTTTACTGTACTGCATCAAAAATTTATATGAATGCGCTGTTAAATCTTTAATAACTTTTGAGGCTTATTTTGCGGCATTTTTGATCGTTATAGGGCCTTAAAGACCGGTTACACTAACAGTGTGGATGAATTGCGTTTATGTCAAAGACTCAGGATCTATTAAAGAGAACTTATACGATGTAGAAACTCTTACAAACCAAAAACAAACACAAACTTTTTACCCATTAATGCAACTGTTACTTACTGTATGTGATCTCACTGTTTGAAACACCTGTCATAGGAAATCAACGCATGCTGTTGTGAATAATTAAGCAAGGTGTCTTCTCATAGGATTAGGACATGAATAATTATGAGACTGTCAGTGTTATGTTTAGTTTGGTCTGTGTTTCTGTTGTTGTTCATTGTTTGAGTTGTTATTCTTTTAGATGGTTTGCACTGGTTCTAGATCGGTTTCCTTTGTGTGAGTTCATTGGTTACCAAGGTTTTTGATTTCCCTCATGTGTCATACCTGTATTTAATTAGTTACCTCATTTTTTGCTTAGTGTTTTCTCATGTGCACCTTATTTTTCAGGTAAAAACACCTTACATCCGCATTGAAAAACAAGGTGGATATACCTGAGTTTGTTCTAGTGTTTGTCTGATCTTGTCTATGTTTCTTGGTTGTTCTGTTTACAGAGTTTTGAATCCTGATGTCCTGTGAATCTGTTATTTTGAGTTAGTGTTTATTAAAATTCTACTGCTGTACTTATATCTAGCCTTTATTGCTTTCATGCCTCAACCACTGCATGACAGAGACACTGGTGAGTCATCGATGTAATACAGTAAAAAAAAAAAACATAACTTCCTGTGACATTGACACGAAGATGAAAATAGCGCAAAAAGCTTAAAATTAACTAGTTTTCTCCTACAATTAATATTAACGGATGGTGTCTTCTATGATGTTCAACACACATAACTGTGTTAAAATCTCAGAAAATTTTGTTTAGGTTTTCATGACCCTTTAACAGCTGACACTTGCCTACACCAGATGCAAGTGTCTTCAAAAGAAAAGATAAACTATGGCTGTGTCCTAAATCACCCCCTATACCCTTAAATAGGGCACTATTTGTGGGGACAGCCATTTAATGGTGTCCGAAACCATAGTGGATGTTATCGAGTGCACTCATTCAATCCCACAATGCACCGCAATAATGAGTGTACAACCAATGGCTTAAAGGGTTAGTTCACCCAAAAATTTAAATTCGAATGAATTTGATACACTGATTCATTTATGCTCCGAAGCTTCCTGAAGCAGTGTTTTGAAATCGGCCATCACTAAATAAGTCGTTATTTCGTTTTTTTAGCGCACCAAAAATATTCTCGTCGCTTTACAATATTAATATTGAACCACTGTACTCTTGAGAGAGGAAATGTCATTGCTCCCTATGCAGGCCTCATGGAGCCATCGGATTTCAACTAAAATATCTTAATTTGTGTTCCGAAGATTAACGAAGGTCTTACGGGTGTGGAACGGCATGAGGGTAAGTAATAAATGACAGAATTTTCAGAGTTGCGCGCCAAATTCATTTCTGTATCTGACCAGAAGATGGCGCCCCCAGCTGAATCATCCATCCATCCATTTTCCAAAACGGTGGTCCAATGTGGCTATAGCATACTATCATAAAAGTGTAAATTCTTTTTTAATTGATTGTTAAATTGTTTAATTAAGTTTACATTGTTTCCAATCTTTTAATCTTTCTACTGGAGCTGCCAGGTTGCTAAGTTTCAAATGATTATTAAACAGTAAGAGCAAACTATGCAAAAGCAGCAGCCCTTCTGGCGCACTCAGTGTCCGAATTCGCTCACTTATTTTCATTCAATCCCTCAAGTAATGGACTAATGTAGGGAATAGTGAATGAGGGTATAGGGGGGCGATTTCGGATACAGCCCATTATAATCACTGACACATTCTACACTGGATACAGTATAGAATCACATTACTCCTGACTTGAGTCTGCCAACAAGAGGACAATTGGAGGCGTAAATAGAATCAGTCATTAAAGTGCAAGCACATTTATTAAAAAACAACAACAACAACTATATATAAGATTTAATGTGCAATAAAAGTGCAAATAAAAACAATTAAGCACACTATTTCACAAGGGAATACATAAAACATTGCAGTCCAAAATATTTAAAAATATCTTTCTCATATACTTGATGCTTCTCTTCATCAATGTGCTTTCAGTGCATGAGGAACAGCTCATTGTGAAGGTTTCGTCAAATAGCCTTGATGTGCTGTCATGGACTCAAAGCCTTAGGCATTTCTTCAGCTTTTATTTGGCAGGATTTACTGAAGAGAAGAGCATTCATGTCTTTGATTTATACTGTAGGAGGTGAGCTTCTCATGTGTTGTCCAAGCGAGTAATTTATTTTTCAGTGCATGGCCTTGTTTCATCTAAAGTCATGTGACGGTAGTGCGGGAGCCCCACTCCATTTGCAAATGAAATCCAATTACAGAGCAAGCCCTGATGAAAATGATAGAATGGTAAAGGACGTTACATCTTAACCTATTATATTTTGTTTTATTTAAATATGTACAATATGTAAAAACATTCCAAAGGTAAATCCTTTCCAGCAGTGTCCATATTCAGATGAAGTGCTGGTGTACAGAATGTACTCTTGTGAAGAATTACCTCATTGATTGTGCTGCTGCTTTGTTCATCTCCTCCTAATGTGGATTTGCTCTTTATTAATTTAAAAAAGATGGGCCGCTCTCAATGGAATTAAATCTTAGCACCAGCCAGGAATAATTTCAGAGAACGAGTGAGAGAGAGGGCCTGGAGTAAGGGGTGGAACCAGGCCATGAGCTTTATTGCTTCAAATGACCCGTATTATTGTTGTTGCTCCTTAAAATCAGATGAAATGTGCGCTTGTCCAGTCAGATTCACACTTCCAGATGTGTTTGGAGTTTACCTGAGGTGAAGTGTCTCTAAAAACTATCCTCTTGGATCACAACGTCAACCGCCCTGAAGAGATTGCTAACAGGAACAGAGTCTCAACTGAATACAGACGAGAACAGTCTCTCGCTAGAATACAGATTACAGCTACATGTTTTGAGGTAAATTGTGAAGACGCTGTAATGGCGGGAAAGCTTAATGTCATCAGATACTTTTTATTTTTTTATTTCATTTTGGTAAAAAATTGCACAAAGAACTTATTACAGGGACAATACCACTGGAACAATTTGCGGTTAAATTATGAGTTCACTTCTGAATGAAATTTTCCTGATAATTTACTCCCCCCCATGTCATCCAAGATGTTCATGTCTTTTTTTCTTTAGTTGAAAATAAATCAAGGTTTTTGATGAAAACATTCCAGGATTATTCTCCTTATAGTGGACTTCAATGGTCTCCAAATGGTCGAAGGTCAAAATTAGTTTTAGTGCAGCTTCAAAGGGCTTTAAACGATACCAGACGAGGAATAAGGGTCTTATCTAGCGAAACAATTGGTAATTTTCTTTAAAAAAAAATACAACTGTATATGCTTTATAAACACAAATGATCGCCTTGCTAGTGCTTCCACCATTCCGCTTTCCGTAGTCTTCAAAAAGCTTACGCTGTATGTCCTACGCCTTCCCTATTCTACTTACGGAAGAAATGGAACTGGCGCCGCATTCGTTCTGTAAGTTGAATAGGGAAGGTGTAGGACATAAAGAGTAATCTATTTGAAGAATACGGAAAGCGGAAGCACTTGCAAGGTGAACATTTGTGTTTATAAAGCATATACATTTGTATTTTTTTAGAAAATGACCAATTGTTTCGCTAGATAAGACCCTTATTCCTCGTCTGGTATCGTTTAAAGCCCTTTAAAGCTGCACTGAAACTGTAATTTTGACCTTCAACCGTTTATAGACCACTAAAGTCCATTATAGGGAGAATAATCCTGAAATGTTTTAATCAAAAACCTTAATTTCTTTTCGACTGAAGAAAGAAAGACATGAACATCTTGGATGACATTGGGGTGAGTAAATTATCAGGAAAACTTAATTTGAAAGTGAACTAATCCTTTAAGTGCTTGAGAAACAATCTATTGCTTTTATAAAGCAACATAAAATAATGCAACAAATTACCAAACGGACTTGCGCATGAAAACTTGTCCGGAGTTTTACATCATCAACCCATAGACGTTCGGTGACTGTGAGCTGCATTACACATGGGACTGAAACAAAGGTGGCAAACAAAGAAATCTCTAGCATTAATTTTGATCATGGCTTGTCTTGAAAAACAAGTAAATATGACATCATCATATGAGAAGTAACACTGCAGGACTGTGCACCAAAACGTCTGACACTGCCAGAATTTCGTCTGAGGTAAAATTCGATCGCATTGGTCATTAATTGGTTGTCGGTGAACATGTCAAACTAACAACCAAAGACTACAGATTTTAGCCAAATTTTTTAAAATTTGTCAAAATGTTTCTTAGACAACCAAATCATTGCCAAAATCACACAGTATGCACTTGGCTTTAGTTGACCTAGTTTCCTAGTGTGTGACCTAGTTTCCTAGTTGTTTGTTTCCATATCAACCTATTGTGTCCATCTACCCCTTGTTAACTCACTTAGTGTCTGTATATATACTCACTGTTTAGTTTAGCTCCTTGTCCTTTCTTACATCTGTTTTAAGTAGTTTATTTGTTCCTGTATGTTGATCTCTCTCCTGAGTGTTTGTTAATTGGAGTTAATGTTTATGAAAGTTTTACTGCTACAACTAGATTCTGCTCAAACTCATCCTTGCTGCAACCACTGTTACAGAAGTACGGACCTTAAACATGAATCTAGCAGCAGTTCCACTTCACCCAGAACCAACTTTGGTCCCTTTATCAAGGGGGATGTTCACTGGATGATTAGGTGGAAGATTTTTTTTAACTTTGCCATCAGGTTAACTAGAATGAGGTAATGTTGTAGAAGTGCTTTTGGAGTGGGGTAGATGATCCCCTCCTCCAACTGATGCCAAATAGGGATTAGCTGTTGTTTACTCCAGTACATCAAATATGCATTGTGGATTACTGGATCCCCCTGCCAGTAGAGGAGGTTCAGGGGGACGCCTGCTCCACACTTTCCATACTTATTCCAGCCAAGATCACCCCTAATCCTCCAGTGGAGCGTGCAAACTCAGAGCCCAGGCAGTCTTCAGCCATGCCCCCCACGGACTTTAAAGCAGAATCCACCGCAGACATTTTGAGTCTGTGCCTGCCACAAAGCTAGAGCCAGAGCTTAGAGCTGGTCCCCACATTTTTGTATGATGATCTGGATTATGTCGTCTCCAGTCGCCACTGGTCCTACCCAGCTCTAAGTCTTCTTCATCGCTGCTGGTCCTGCCCAGCTCCAAGTCTCCATCGCCACTGGTCATGCCCATCTCCAAGTCTCCTTCATCGCCGATAGTTCTGCTCAGCCTTCCATTCCCTCCTCTGGAACACCATTCAGTTCCTCGGCTCCACCTCCACTAGCTCCCTTCAGGCCTTTGGCCACACCACGCAGCTCAGATCTGCCTTGTGCTTCCAGTTCGCCAGCTCCGCCTAGGTGTGTTGATCCCATGGCTTCGCCTTGAGCCTCCGAGTCCTGGACTCCACCTCGCCCTGTCCACCCACCAGCTCCACCTTGGTTCCACGCTTCCTCCACCGTGACCATCATCCCTCAAGCTTTGTCGGGCTCCCTCTGGCTCCACCTTGTTTAGTCATCACCCTGGTTGTGCCACTGACTGCCGTCTCATCCCACCACCCCTTTTTTCTTACCAGGCTCTTCCTTCCCTCCTGCTCCACCATTGTCCCATGGTCTGCCGAATCCCTGTCTCCACCTTGGTCTCGCGAGCCTGCGGTTCTGCCTTGGCCCTTCAGTACAGTGGTGTCACCCTGGGTTTTTGAATCTTTGGCTCTGCATGGGTCCCCAACTACAACAGCTCCACCTCCACCTCCAACAGTCGCCCCCTGGTTCCGCCTGGCCTTATTTGTTTCCATAGCAACCTATTGTGTCCACCTGCCTCTTGTTAACTCATTCATTTTGTCTCTGTATATATACTCCCTGTTTATGGTAGGTTTACATGACAATGATGTACTAAAAATGGAAAATTTCCTTTTTTTGCATACAGACAACAACATTTTTAAAAACGATCCCCAGTCACACTGATCCACAAAAAAAGACTAAAAATACTATATTATTCATGCCAGGCCAGTAGTTGGCAATGTCACTTTGTAAAGAAACACTACTATAGACTGAAGACATAATACACATGCGCATGACGGAGACCATAACTTTTTCAAAAACGTGCACTTTGAATCCCATTTTCAGGCCCCCAAAACACTGTTGTTGTGTAAAGGAACTTACAAAAGGCATAAAATGTTTACTGTTTTTTGTTGAAAATTATGCTATGTAAATGGCCCCTTAGTTTAGTTCCTTGTTCAATTCAATTGGCTTTTTTTTTTAAATATATAGCGCTTTTCGCAATAGATATACCCCCAGGTTCACAGACAAGGTTTAAGCTAGTCCTAGACTAAAATGCATGTTTGAGCTGTTTTAACTGAAAGCAAATTGTACTGGCGTATCTTAAAAGCTGCTTAAATGTCCTAATTGAACTAAGGCCTAATCCTGGTTTCTGTGAAACCGGGCCATAGTTTCAGAGCATCTTTAAAGAAAATGCATGTCTTCATTACAATTTAGAGTGATGCTTTATCAGAGATGACTGTGTCCAAGTAATGTATTTCAGACATGTACATATACAAATCACACAGTTAGCTAACATAGGCCCAGTTTCACAGACAGGGCTTAGATTAAGCCAGGATTAAACCTTAGTTCAATAAGGGCATTTTAAGTAGCCTTTATAAATGTGCCTTAGAAAAAAAAAAGAAAAAAAAACATTACTGGTGTGCATCTTGAGACAAAACAATGGCTGTAACATATTTTAAGATATGTCGGTGCATGTTACTTTCAATTAAAACAGCTTAAACGTGCATTTTATTCTGGGACTAAGCTTAAGCCTTGTCTGTGAAACCGGGGGATAATGTATTAATTTTAGTCAGAATCAATGAGCTCATTGAAGTAATTATTACAAGTTGTGAACATAAGATTACAATATATTGAAAATTTAGCATTGGTGCATGGTGATTCAGAGTTTGCATCATCTAAAGTCCTCACAGGAGTTGGAGTCATCTCTTCACAGGTGTTGGACCATCTTGTTCTTTCTTGGTTGTTCTGATCCTTCTTGTTGATTTCTCTCCTGGGTGTTTGTTTATTTGAGTTACTTTTTAATAAAGTTTTACTGCTGCAACTAGATCCTGCTCAGACTCATTCTTGTTGCAACCACTGTGACACAATATCAATAGACACAATAGTTACAATAGTTATGGCATTTATTAAAGGAAATTAGTGTAGTCACCAATGACTTTATTTTTTCTTTATTTTTTTGTACAGTTGAAATTAGTTGCTTGAAATGAGTCAAATTGAATATCAAATTAGTTGTTTAACCCTAGCGATGCACCGGTCGACCCACCATAAAACGGAACTGGACGGATTTTGCTTCAAACACATGATCAGTTTTTAGTTTTATTTTGGCTGATCTTCTATTCTACACAAAAGGTATTGCAATAATTTCCCAAAATGTCATTTGTGTGGAAATATTACGAAGTCTGTAAACAGGACGTTAACACAGGCCAGAGATGGACACAAAGAAGAGAACACGGACACGCCAACATAGCAAATACTGTACCAGACTCAGCAAGTTCACTGTTTGGATTTGAGGATTTATATAAATGTGTCTCCGAAGGGAACTGGCTGTCTTCAAAAAAGTTTTTATACCATTTTTTCCCCCTCTTACCTCTGTATAAACTAGTGTTTATAAGGGCAGCTGTAACGTGGCCTCAAAAAGTCAAACAACAGTCTGGATCTATATGCAGATAAAAAGATATTTAATAGCTCCGATCATGAGAAATATCCATAACTTGACCATGAAACACACGGCATGAAGTATATACTCAAGGCCTCAACCAGTAACTACATGAAAGGCACATGTATGAATCAACAACGAGGCAAGATAAAGGCACATGATTAAATAGGCCTACCTGAGATAAGAAATGCCTGGAACTAATTAACATGAACTGAAAGAACTACAAGGACCATGACAAGAACTACAAAAGAACATGACCGGCAAATTACAAAATAAAAGGCATGACAAAGTACAGAATCCTGACAGCAGTGCTGCTTTGTGTATAGCAGTACCCAAAGAAACCGCTGCTGTTCAGCCACCGACTGTCAGAGAGTGAATTTGCATTTTCATTCATTCGGTCTGTCGGTTTTGTTTTGTCCAGGTGTCTTGTGTAGCATAAATTCACAAATCTAAAGTCAGACCATTTTGTTTTTGCTTTAAATATTAAAATTATACAATCTAAAAAAAATTAAAAAAAAAAACTGCTTATACTACTCTATGTATCAACTTTGTTTGGATCATGATTAAATTCAGTGGTTGCCTCTAATTTCAAATGGCTACAGATATTTATTTTTTTATTTTGTTTAAGGCCAGTTTGCCTGTTATAGCAACAAATAAATTTGCTTTAAAAAAAATTGGCAATGTGTATCAGAATTGGCTAATTTTCTTGTAAAAAATAAATCAGAATCAGCCATGAAAAATCATGATTGGTGCATCACTAATTAATTAAAATGATTGTTCTTTTTGATGTAGGTTGAAAATGATGATTATGAAGGAGGAACTGGATGAAGCGCACACCTCTTGACAAACAGTGAATTTACAGGTAATCTTAATCCACGGGTTTCAGGCATGAAGACAAAGGAGATCATTGGAGAGATGAAGGAAACACAGGGGAATAATCACAGGAGATAAACAAGGCTTACGAGCTGATCCAATCAGGGGCCAGTATCCCCGCAGCACTTCTCACTATTTCAAACACTCGCTGGTGTCTCGCTGAAAGTGAGTTTTGAGCTGAAAGTTGTTTGAATGTCTTAAATGTTGAAGTTAGCTGGTAGCCTGATATAATAATATGGGAAATGAGCAGTGGTGTTGACCGTCTCCTTAAGCCCGAACTGGCCCCCTTTAGACCAAGGTATTTGGCGGGCAAAAAAGCCCTGGCTGTTGGCCGCGAGGAAGCCCCAACGAGGCCCAATCAAGCCCCAGAAGTGACAGTGGAAATGCAACTGGCCCTGGCACGCACTAGCACGCCCGCTTTTGGCCTGACAGTGGAAACGCGGCTATTGAGGCACTGAGAGGAACAGGTGACTAAAATTCAGGAGCGAGTGAGTGCTTTGAGGGTGTGACAGCAGAGCCTGGTGTGTCTGTGACACTTGGTTAATGATTAAAAAAATTATAAAAATTAATAAATAGATAAAGTTACACATCATCATCTTTGTCTGCAGGAGCCATTTGTTTGTAGCATGGTGCAATGGAGAACAAGAGTATAAGGGAGTGTGTGTACATCTGTGTCCTTGTTTTATGGTGAATGAGTTGTTTTGGTGTTTGTTTAGGTGATTTTAAATATAAACAGCGTTTACCAGAAATCACTTACTGCACCTTTAATACTTTTATTCAGCTAGGATGCATTAAAATGGTCAAAAGTGACAGTAAATACATTTATAATGTTACAAAACATTTATATATGCTATATGTCGTACTGTACAATTTATTTTGTGTCTGCATACACTGTAAAAAGTAATTTGGCAAAAGATTATTAATATTATTAAGTAAATTCTACAAATAGAATTCAAATTAATCAAATTAATTCCTTAAAATGTCAGCCAATTAAAATTAGTTAAATATAAGTAAAATTTAAACAAAAATATCTGAACAACAGACAGACGTCAAAGTTTAATTAAGAACTCTTTATTTTTTATTGCCAACATTGAAGACACCTGATGATAACAAGTAGAATATCTGAAGGAAAGAGAAACACAAGAATTAACAGAGGTTTAGATGTTGTTGTTGATTTTATTGAAAATGTTTGGTCATCATTACTGTGATCAGTGTTTCATTTAGTTCACTCTTTGCTTTTTATGACAGTTTGTGATTTTTGTAATGGTGTTTGCTAATTTTACACAGTTTAAATGGTTGACTTTTAAGAAATTAATTTGCTGAATTCTAACTCAATCCTTATATGTTGAATTTAATTAATAATATTGGTTGTAATCTGTTTGCCATCATTTTACTGAGTAGATAGAGCTTATTACTTTTTACAGTGTATAATACCTGTATAATTACCTGTTACATTTGCATTCAGTGTAACATGAATTAAACACACACACAAAAAAGAAATCCTAATTCATTATTTGATTTGAAAGTGAATTAAGTTCTACATTAAAAGGAACTGCAATCTGTATTTTTTTTTTTCACATACCTTTTTGTTTTTTTTTAAATAGTAAGCTGTATACAGTGTACACTGGGCAGTATGCGGTGAGCAGCACGCTAGTATTCTTTTCCAAAAATAGCCTTAGTTTTTGTTTAATGTTCATTGCTTGTAAAAGGGGATGCTAACTGGCTTCAGACGGCCTTGGAAAGCACAAAGAGAAAAAACAGCCGAGGTGAATGAGGATGACTCACTTGCTCCCTTGTGCTTTTCACCTAGTGGTCATTATATTTGGCCACCTGTTCACTACATGTGACAAATCCTTACTGGAAGTATTTCAGCATGTGGTGCAGAAATGTGTAAAGGGTATAATTAAGTCAGTCACAAACTTTAGGCTCTCAGTTAAGTATTTTTGCTGAGCGTTTCTAAATGGTTTTGGTAATATCAGAGTCTAACAGAAAGATTTGTTGTTGGTATTTATCTTCAGATGCATCCAGAAATTTTTGCTTCTTCTCTGAGATCACTTTCACACCCCGGGGTGTACAGGTAAAAGTTATTATAATTGCACATCTCAAGGACAAGTACATCTTTGTTGTACAGTATGAATCACTTCTCACTGCTAGATAACATGGTGTGTTATTGTGAGTGTGCAGAAAAAGTGATGTCTGGTCAAAGTGTAGCTTGCGTTATGCAACTCCAAAAGGTAAACAAAATAACAATTATATTGAGCGCTCTGCTCAGATTCATCTGACCGAAAGCTCAGCGACTGGTTTAACTCAATTTAACACAGCAGATTGCAATAATAATTGATTAATTACTTGTTTCCATGGCAACGGGAAAAGTACTGCTTGTTATTTAATCATGCCAAGAAGCGCACATCTGCAAAAGTCAATGTAATTAAGGTGGAGAAAAGAACCACAATGTGAGACGAAATGAATGTTCAGAAGTAATCTGTAGATAAGCTGAAGACGGGACATTCTTTTCCCATTTAATAGTAAAGCGGACAATGTGAGAAGATTATGTAAATGCTATTCAACTTGACTCTGGAATATTAATCACACATTTAAATATTAGGTAGTTGTTAACAAGACAATTGAGTATTTGAAAATGCCTTTTCAAAGGTGCTGGAATAGAGGCATTTCAGGACTACAAATCACACATACAGCAATGGAGTGTTCTGGAAGTGTAATAATATTAGAATATAGATACAAAATCTGAATTGATCAAACATTGTTAGAAATACATATACACACATGCAGACATAATACAACATCAAATATTACAAACACTACTTTCAGGTCAGTGTTATTTTTGTATCATTGATATAGCTACTATTAGAGTTTTTGTTAATATTTTGAGTTTTTTTAAATATGTCTATATAGTTTTATTAATTTTTATTTATTGGTTTTCAGTTTATTTGGTTTTAGCTATTTTTAGTCATTTAAGTTAAACTAAACAAAAATGAGAAATGTTGAAATAACATACGTGTATGTTTTTTCTTATCTTATTTCATTTCAGTTAACATGCATTTTGTTTCCAGTTTTTTTTATGGCTTAAATTAACGCTAACCCTGTTTCAGGTTCCAGTAATATTTTGAAAACATTTGCTCAATATTATATTAGCTTATCATTATAATGCCTCTGTTATGATACAGAGGGGTCGAACACAGATGTAAACAGGTAAACAGTCTTTATTGAAACCAGTGAGCGGATAATGCAAGCAGGATGAGTCAGATGAGTAAAAGGTGAAGGCTGGTGATAGTTACTGTCCTTTGGTGTTTGCAGATGAGAGAGTCGTGGAAACAAGATGGAGCTGGAGATCTTTGGAGAAGATGGAGCACTCACACACAGACGAGGAACACACGGGGAGATCGGGAGTCACAGGAGACAGGTTGGTAGCGAGAGAGGAGTCCTTGAGGTAAGTATACATGTGAGTATAGCTTAACGAGACCGGACATGGAGTGCTGTGTCTGAGTGCTCTTTATAGTGGTGCTGATGAGTGAGTTAATGAGGTGCAGGTGGCGGTGATCAGAACTCCGGTGATTGAGTGCGCTGGGATTGGTGCATGGTGGAGCCTGACGTGTCTGTGACAGTACCCCCCCCTCCACGGCCCGCTCCTGAGGGCCGAGGACCCCGACGTCGTGGTGGTCGTCCTCTTCCACGCGGGGCAGGTCTGTCAGGGTGGTTACTGTGAAAGTCTTGGAGTAGATTGGGGTCAAGGATGTCGTTTCTTGGAACCCAGGAACGCTCCTCAGGGCCATAGCCTTCCCAGTCTACGAGGTATTCTAGTAGACCACCACGGCGTCGGGAGTCCAAGATCTCATGTACCTCGTATGCTGTGCCGTCCTCCAGGATGAGTGGAAGGGGGGGTTCGGCGGCTGCCACGTCAGGCCCTGTGGAAGAGGAGACAGAAGGGTGGTGAGGTTTCAGTAAGGAGACGTGGAAAGTGGGGTGAATGCGGTAACCTGGTGGGAGTTGGAGCTGATAGGTGACCGGGTTGATCTGCTTGATGATCTTGAATGGGCCAATGAACCTGGGACTCAGCTTCCTGCAGGGCAGACGCAGCCTGATGTCCCTGGTTGACAGCCAGACCTCCTGTCCGGGCTGGTAGACTGGGGTGTCGGAACGGTGAAGGTCGGCTGTCAGTCTGCGTCTGCGCAGGGCTCGTTGCAGCTGATGGTGTGCTGAGTCCCAGACCCTCTCGCTCTCTCGGAACCAGTAATCCACAGCTGGTACGTTGGAGGGTTCCCCATCCCAGGGGAACAGTGGGGGTTGGTATCCGAGTACGCACTGGAATGGAGTGAGTCCCGTAGTTGGTTGTCGCAAGGAGTTCTGTGCGTACTCGGCCCAACCCAAGTACTGGTTCCAAGAGTTCTGGTGGTCATGACAGAAGGTACGGAGGAAGCGGCCGATCTCCTGAATTTTCCTTTCCGTCTGCCCGTTCGACTGTGGGTGGTAACCGGATGTTAGGCTGACGGCCACACCTAGGAGGGAGTGGAAGGCCTTCCAGACACGGGAAATGAATTGTGGTCCTCTGTCGGAAACAATATCTTCAGGAATTCCGAAGTACCGGAACACATGGTTGAACAACAGTTCGGCCGTTTCTATGGCAGTGGTTAGTCCTTTCAGAGGGATTAGTCGACATGACTTGGAGAAGCGGTCGATGATAACCAGAATGCAGGTGAATCCATCGGATGCTGGAAGGTCGGTGATGAAGTCCACCCCTAGGTGTGACCAAGGTCGGTCAGGAACGGGCAGAGGAAGGAGCTTACCGGCTGGTAGATGGCGTGAGCTCTTGGAAACGGCGCACTCCCTGCAGCCCTGCACGTACCTTCTGACATCTACTGCCATGTTTGGCCACCAGAAGCGTTGTTTTAGCAACGAGAGGGTTCCATTGACCCCCGGGTGACCAGTGCCAGGTGACGTGTGAGCGGAGTGGATGGTTGGAGTGCGTCGTGACCGGGTGATGAAGAGCAAGCCTGGTGGACAACCCGGCGGAGGATTCGTGGAGGCATTGGAGGAGGGAATGGTCTCTTCCGACCATGTGATGGGGCTCACTATGAGGGAACTTGGGATGATCGGCTCGGGTTCTTCTGTCTTTTCCTCAGGAGCATGGAGACGGGAGAGAGCATCCGCTTTCACATTCTTTGATCCCGGACGGAAGGAGATGGTGAAGTGAAAGCGAGAGAAAAACATGGACCAACGGGCTTGTCTGGGGTTAAGTCTCTTGGCAGCACGGAGATATTCGAGGTTCTTGTGATCTGTTAATACCAGGAAAGGATGTTTGGCTCCCTCCAACCAATGCCTCCATTCTTCTAGGGCTAGCTTAACTGCTAGGAGCTCCCTGTCCCCGATGTTGTAGTTGACTTCCGCCGGGTTAAGCTTGCGGGAGAAGAAGGCACATGGATGGAGTTTGCTTGGAGTCCCCTGCTGCTGGGACAACACCGCTCCCACTCCGGTGGTGGAGGCGTCCACCTCCACGATGAAGGGCAGCTCTGGATCGGGGTGGACGAGGAGGGGAGCGGTGGTGAAGGCTTCCTTGAGAAGGTTAAATGCATTGGTGGCAGCTGGTGACCAGGACAGAGACTTGGGCTGATGGCGTAGGAGGCTAGTGAGAGGATGAGTGATGGAGCTGAAACTCTTGATGAAGCGGCGGTAAAAGTTAGCGAATCCCAGGAATCGTTGAAGTTCTTTTATGGTGGTAGGTTCTGGCCAGTTGGAGATGGATTCCACCTTCCTCTCGTCCATCCGGATGCCACTGTGATCAATGATGTAGCCAAGAAAGTGTACAGATGGTTGATGGAAGGAACACTTCTCAGCTTTTAGGAAGAGATGGAACTGCCGAAGACGGGTGAGGACCTCCGCAACGTGGTGGCGATGTTCGGCCAGGCTCCGGGAGTATATGAGGATATCATCGATGTACACCAGTACGAATCGGTTGAGGAACTCCCGGAGCACCTCATGAATGAAGTCCTGGAATACGGAGGGGGCGTTGACCAGGCCATACGGCATGACGAGGTACTCGTAGTGGCCGGTGGGTGTGATGAAGGTGGTCTTCCACTCGTCCCCCTCACTTATCCGGATGAGGTTATACGCGCTGCGGAGGTCCAGCTTCGTGAACACAGTGGCACCACGGAGATGTTCCAAAGCTGCCGGGATGAGAGGAAGGGGATAACGGAACTGTACAGTGATCTTGTTGAGTGATCGGTAATCTATACAGGGCCTCAAGCCTCCGTCCTTTTTGGCCACGAAGAAAAAGCTGGATGCAGCAGGGGACGTTGAAGAGCGGATATATCCTTGATCGAGGGCCTCCTTGATGTACTCCTCCATGGCCTTCTCCTCCGGGATGGACAGAGGGTAAATATTACCTCTTGGCACTGGTTCACCCGGAAGCAGATTGATGGCACAGTCCCATGGCCGGTGTGGAGGCAGCTGAGAGGCTCTCTGGGGGCAGAAGACATCGCTGAAGGGGGCGTAGCATTCAGGGATGTCAATGGAGCGTTTCTCCACTGGACTTTCGATGGAGGTGGCGCAGACTGGTAGTTTGGTGGAAGGAACTCGTGGAATGGGAAGTTCAGAGATGCAGTTGGAGAAACAAGCCTCGCCCCACTTCAGGATTTCGCCGGATTTCCAGGAGATGGTCGGGTTGTGCTGCTCCAACCAGGGGCGCCCTAATACCACGTCAGCGGTGGAATCCTCCAGAACCAGCAGGTGAATACCTTCCGTGTGCAGCAGTCCGACTTGCAGTTGAAGGGGTCCTACCATCCGGCGAACATGCTTACGGCTTAGTGGTTTTCTAGTTATGGAGCTGATCTGGTAGATAGTCGGAGACGGAGCTGTCTTGAGGCGGAGTTGCCGACAGAGGGAGCCGGAGATGAAGTTGCCGGCTGACCCTGAGTCGAGGAGCGCCACAACTGTAAATGAAGTGGCAGCAGCAGTAAGATTCACAACAGTGGTGAGTGGTTTCATTTTTGGAGTGGAAGGAAGAATGGCACTCACCATGGGACGAGGTGGTCGTGTGGGGCATGCGGAGATGACATGCCCCGGCGTACCGCAGTANATGTAATTAAGGTGGAGAAAAGAACCACAATGTGAGACGAAATGAATGTTCAGAAGTAATCTGTAGATAAGCTGAAGACGGGACATTCTTTTCCCATTTAATAGTAAAGCGGACAATGTGAGAAGATTATGTAAATGCTATTCAACTTGACTCTGGAATATTAATCACACATTTAAATATTAGGTAGTTGTTAACAAGACAATTGAGTATTTGAAAATGCCTTTTCAAAGGTGCTGGAATAGAGGCATTTCAGGACTACAAATCACACATACAGCAATGGAGTGTTCTGGAAGTGTAATAATATTAGAATATAGATACAAAATCTGAATTGATCAAACATTGTTAGAAATACATATACACACATGCAGACATAATACAACATCAAATATTACAAACACTACTTTCAGGTCAGTGTTATTTTTGTATCATTGATATAGCTACTATTAGAGTTTTTGTTAATATTTTGAGTTTTTTTAAATATGTCTATATAGTTTTATTAATTTTTATTTATTGGTTTTCAGTTTATTTGGTTTTAGCTATTTTTAGTCATTTAAGTTAAACTAAACAAAAATGAGAAATGTTGAAATAACATACGTGTATGTTTTTTCTTATCTTATTTCATTTCAGTTAACATGCATTTTGTTTCCAGTTTTTTTTATGGCTTAAATTAACGCTAACCCTGTTTCAGGTTCCAGTAATATTTTGAAAACATTTGCTCAATATTATATTAGCTTATCATTATAATGCCTCTGTTATGATACAGAGGGGTCGAACGCAGATGTAAACAGGTAAACAGTCTTTATTGAAACCAGTGAGCGGATAATGCAAGCAGGATGAGTCAGATGAGTAAAAGGTGAAGGCTGGTGATAGTTACTGTCCTTTGGTGTTTGCAGATGAGAGAGTCGTGGAAACAAGATGGAGCTGGAGATCTTTGGAGAAGATGGAGCACTCACACACAGACGAGGAACACACGGGGAGATCGGGAGTCACAGGAGACAGGTTGGTAGCGAGAGAGGAGTCCTTGAGGTAAGTATACATGTGAGTATAGCTTAACGAGACCGGACATGGAGTGCTGTGTCTGAGTGCTCTTTATAGTGGTGCTGATGAGTGAGTTAATGAGGTGCAAGTGGCGGTGATCAGAACTCCGGTGATTGAGTGCGCTGGGATTGGTGCATGGTGGAGCCTGACGTGTCTGTGACAGCCTCGTTCAGACTACACGATTTTAGTCCAATTTTGCCACAATCTGCTTGACATATGGTGTCATGGGGTTTCGCAATTTGGTATCAGGATGCAAGATTCGATCATTTTTTCTCGTGTAGTGTGTCATAGAGGTCGACAACTGATCTGAGATGCTTCATTACAGAAAGACTAGAATGTTTAATTTTTTACATGTGTGACACTGCCCAATAGAAGCACAGTTGATAGTCCCGCCTTCTCTATGACAGCATGCACGTCATTAAAGATGGCACATGATGAATGGTCAGGTAGCAACGTAGTCTGACATGTTTCTTGTCCACTACACGACAAGATTTTAGGAGTCAAAATCGTATAAACTGACACAGCGACTATTGTAACTGAAAAAATAAATTTTGTAGTCTGAACCCAGCATAAAGTGATACTTTATTAATAATTGCAGGATTCGAGTAATGTTAGTATGTAATCAATGAATCTATTCAAAGTTGTGAATTACAAAATTTACAACTAAATTTACATATGTGAATGTGTGATTTCTGTTACAGAATTGTAGAAAAATACTTTTTACAGGACAGTAACTGTGCTACTGAGAAGCATACACCTCTATAATAATACATAAACACAGGAAACCTCAGTATGACAGTCCAGTTCATGTACTAGCAGTGTGTGATCCTGCCAGTTAGACCACACATGTCTTTTGACAAAGCCCAGACATCTGGAGGAAAACATGAATGTCAGCTCTGTCATTATTAATTAGTTACACCTCCATAAGAGAGACAGAGATTGTTGCTGTACTGACATCTCAGGGGTGCTGGTATTTGAAATAGCTCAAGATATCAATGAATAAATCCCTCATGTATTTTAATGTGTCATGGTCAAGAAGACTGTGGATGACAGCAAATACATGGAGAGAATGGATAACCGAGCTACATGTGTCACGAATTGTTACAGGCAAAGGAGAGATTTAAGGCTAGGCTCTAAATGAAAAATGAAAAAGTCTGGAACACAGGAAAGCAGGAGCAGAGGGGGCGAGGAGCCATGGGGGTGCCGATTGGTCGAAGGGCTGAGTCCTGGGCTCAGAAAGTTGAGGTGGAGCTGAAGGTGGAGTTGAAGTCCCTGCTTGTGGCCATGACTCTGAAGACCAAGGTGGCCGCGTCTAGGAAACGGTAGTTGTGCCGGTGAACCTGGGTGGACTGGAGAGGGCCGGCTGAGCAGGAGGATGTGGAAGAGCCAAGGGACTTGGCGTAACCAGTGGAGGAGGCAGAGCCAGGGAGTCAGACGGAAACAGCAGAAACAGCAGAGCTATAGGAGACTGGATGACTCCAGCAGAGGAGGAAGGGTCAGGAAACTGGTTGCGACTAGAGTGTCCAACAAGCCGGGCAGGACCAGTGGGGTAGGGGGAGAGCTCAGGGGTGGGAGCATGGGTTGGAGTTAATTCCAGGGTATCCAGATCAATGACCAACAGCTCCAGGATGGATATGGTGTCAGGCGTGGGCTCCAGGACGGACACTGTGGTGGGTGCCAACTCAGGGTCCATGGCAATTGACCTCAGGGGTAGGAGCATGAGTTGGAGTTAATTCCAGGGTATCCAGATCAATGAGTGCCAGCTACAGGATGGATATGGTGTCAGGCTTGGGCTCCAGGATGGACATTGTGGTGGGTGGCAACTCGGGATCCATGGCAATTGACCTCAGGGGTAGGAGCATGAGTTGGAGTTAATTCCAGGGTATCCAGATCAATAAGCACCAGCTCCGGGATGGATATGGTGTCAGGCGTGGGCTCCAGGATGGACACTGTGGTGGGTGCCAACTCAAGGTCCATGGCAATTGACCTCAGGGGAAGGAGCATGAGTTGGAGTTAATTCCAGGGTATCCAGATCAATGAGCGCCAGCTCCAGGATAGATGTGGTGTCAGGCATTGGCTCCAGGACAGACATTGTGGTGGGTGCAAACTCGGGGTCCATGGCATTTGACCTCAGGAGTAGGAGCATGAGTTGGAGTTAATTCCAGGGTATCCAGATCAATGAGTGCCAGCTACAGGATGGATATGGTGTCAGGCTTGGGCTCCAGGATGGACATTGCGGCGGGTGTCAACACTCCGTGGAAAATGACCACAGGGGTGGGAGCATGGGTTGGAGCTAATTCCAGTGTATCCAGATCAATGAGCGCCAGCTCCAGGATGGATGTGGTGTCAGGCGTGGGCCTCAGGACAGACATTGTGGTGGGTGCCAACTCGGGGTCCGTGGCAATTGACCTCAGGGGTGGTAGCATGGGTTGGAGTTTATTCCAGGGTATCACTATCCAGATCAATAAGCGCCAGCTCCGGGATGGATATGTTGTCAGGAGTGGGCTCCAGGACGGACATTGCAGCAAGTGTCAACTCGGGGTCCGTGACAATTTGCTGTGCTATCTCGGGGTCCATGGCTATTTGCTGGGCTGTCTCTGGGTCTGTGGCAATTTTCTGTGCTGGCTTGGGGTCCAGGGTGGGCCGTTTGGTGGGGATGGATCAGGGAGGAGTTTTGGAATGGAGACTGATGACACACGTAGAATGGGAGTGGACTGGGGAGACTGTGTCTGATCTGTGATGTTGTCCTCTTCCACTTCTCCAATGGTAAAAAAGGATCCACACAGCCACAGTGGTGTAGTGCTCTATGTAGTGCACCAGGGTACAGGTGGTTTCTCAAGATGGCATCAGTATAAAGAGGGAGACTCATCCAGCCCACCCCAGACATAGACCTTAAGAATGCTTTCATTCCATGTCACTTTATGGCTAAACTCAAGGAACTCCTCCATATAATCCTCCAGTGGACAGCCATTCTGGTGGAGGAAGAGCAGCAGTTCCTCTGGGTGAATGGTGGCTAATGCTAGAGCCATTATCATGGTCTGTTATTCTGCCACAGGTTGTTTCAGGCAAAGGAAAGATTTGAGGCAAAGGTCTAAATGCAGCAGACTTTATTAAACAAAACTAAAAAAAACTGGAACACAGGAGAATAATGCAGGAGTTAAGCAAACCAACCTTAACATTGGCAATAACGGATATATAACAACGGGTATATATACACAGGACAAAACAAGGAATTAAACAAGAAACAGGTGAACATAATCATTAACTATGGAGAGAAATGACATGGGGACTAGACACAGGAAAATAACTAAACTCACAGATAAGACATGACAACATGAGTCAGCATCATGTTTGCTTTCTGAGAAAATAATCAAATCATTCAATGCTGAAAAATGTAAAAATACTTGTCCAAGAAAGAATATCATGTATTTGATTTAAAAAAAAAAAAAAAAGCTCATGTATATATCTACACAATAAGGTCTGACAGGCCGTGATGTATTGTGAATGATTGTATGCAGTATTTTTTATAATATTACATGGCCTTGAATACCTTTTTACTTTTATAAAACAGTGACTGCATCATAATAATAATAAAAAAAAAATATTAAGGACACTTTCATTATAACATGCTACTTCAAGCTAAGAAACTGAAACTTCTTACTTGGTTATATGAAGGTCACATTAAAACAGTCTTGGAAATTTTCTACTATGCATTGATCTTCTCTATTTCCTTTTCAAATTACTTTTATGTCAAGATTTTAAAGTTTTACCCTTGCCCCAGACCCAGACTTTCAGTCTTAAAATATGAAATTATGTGAGGAAATATAATAATAATAATAGCAATAATAATAATCACATTGTAAAAACTGTTAAATAATTTAAAATGTCTTTAAAAAGTCATAATTTAAAAAGTCAAATAAACGTAAATTACAAATTAATTACTGTATACTTTATTTTTACACAAATTTTGACTGTTCCCTAACAATCTTACCCCAAATAAAGTTTTATCCAAAGTTAATGTATTTGTTTACTAAAGAGACAAAATAATCATTTTAGAGCTTGAGAGTGTGTGATGAAATGAGAATATGAAATGAAAATGGCCCTTTCCAAAAATTCATGTTATTTTGTAAAACAAATTATGTGTCATAGAAATATAGCCCCTGATATGTAAACTATAGTTGTGTGTGGTTGTTAACAAGCTGTTACAAGCTCTACTTTTTTTTCAGCAGCAGTACCTTCCCTTCAAAATAAAAGTCCTTTTAGAAATTCAATAAATAATTCCATTACCAAAATACAGAATAAAACTACAAATCTTGCACTAATAATGCTTATTGTGGCTTTCTGGAATACATGATTCTGAATGATCAATCAATAAGCATTCAGCAGTCAAATATTTTTGAATAATGACTCTTAACAACAACAAATCTGTAACTGATAAAGTTCATTGTACCAGGACACTTTCACCAGGAGTCTTTCTACTAACATAATAAAATAATTAAAACTCAAATCAATATCTTTTACTTACTCATTTGTTAAGTAGCAGCTTCGGGGTCATGATCACCCTGCCATGGTTCATTTTGTGATAACGAATGGCTGATTTTACATGATCTCGTACTTGATTTTCTTTGAAAAGCTTTAAATAATCAATTCTCTCTCTAATTTGTATTCAGTAAGTCAGTCACTTCCCAGAAGGAAAGAGGTCAGGCCATGTGCTGCAATTAAACAGGGCGCTGTCATTCGCTCTGATCCTTCATTTCAGTTTAAGCGACAAGTCTTATGCCGAAGATCCCTTCATCCTAAATCAAAATCCCAACCCTGATGAACAAGGCTGCAGTTTCACACAGTTAGCTCTAAGGACCGTAAGTTTGAATTTGATTCATATCAAATACAAATTCAAACATCCATTAATGTTTATTTAATCAGGTCTTACAGGCATCAGGCTCACATAATGGACATGAAGAGCTTGGGGAATGTTATGTTATCATACATGTATCACGCTTATTTGAAAACTCATTCATCAATGTCTCATGAGATCCCAGGCCTATTGATCTTTTTTTTTTTTACCTGGTACTGAAAATGATTACAAATTAGATCATCTTTACAGAGTTCTAAATAATTAGTCTCCTCGTTAAGCAGCCCAGATGTTGTCATGACATTCTTCCTCTCACAGGAAGCTCTGAATTATACAAAGGTTTCATCTGTGATTAAAGGCAGCTGTGCTGGATCTGTGGCCTGCTAGTTAGTGCATGTTCTCCAAAACGTGTCAAGATGAGGTGCTATTGCGAGTGACGTGAATTTAAATCTGGCTTGTTTCATGTCCGATCACATTCTCACCACTTTGCCATGAGATTTTCCTCTACTGTAAATTTCATACTTGCAAACTTGTCTTTTGTTGAAATTCGTCATTGAAATAGGTCATATTCATGCATGATTCAGTTTTTATTAAATAATACAATTAACTTGAATTAATTGAACTGTTAAGTTGTTTAAATCACACTTTTTCTGGTCATTTTACAGTTTTGGATGTTATCATAGACATTGGTTTTATTTCAAAGCAATGTTGCTACTTAAACAACAGGTAGTTGTGTTCTAATATCTAATATAACTGCTTATTCCAAGAAATTTAACTTCCATGGCCTTAAAAAAACTGACAAACAGGCCAAAAAATAAAATAAAAAAATGATGCAGTGACTAGTTTTGCACAGGCAATAACCACACACATACACACACACACACGCACACACACACACATATTTTTCTGAAAATGTAAAAATCTAGCAAGTGGTGTTTGCTAAGGTAATCATCACCTTTACTACTGCTCATACTTTGGGGTTTTTTCCACTCCAGGAGAGCTGAAAAACAGCTGGTTAATGGATCTTGGCATACAAGCTGAATGTGGGAAGGTGAATAATGTGGAAACCTTTTATTTAGTTCCTGTCTCTGGTTTGTTGTCATGTCTTGTGTTTGTGGCTAAACAGTGGATCGTCTGGTTTACCTGAACGGGCCAAGAAAAACACTGAGCCATCTCAAAGTGCTCTTAATAAACAAGGTAGTCATTTTAACAGGGAAAGTCGAGTTTGTCTAGTTGCATCACCTACTAGACACACACTTCATTCATGTTCTAATAATAATCATGAATCATCTGTGGTAAAACAATTTGTAATAATGTTGACAGGATGTTAGTAATAGCACAACAACATTTTGATAAAAAAATAGCTCTCCTGTGCTGAATCACTACGTCAACAGTTTACTGAAAACATATATTCAGTTTTTTTGCCATGTAGTCTTTCAACTGTTTTTATGTAATTTACTTGATGTACCTGGCTAACGCTAGACACTGCGTGCCTGCCTTCCATGCCGGAAATGTTCGAATTTCGCTCAGAGTGGTGCGAGTAGAACCAGAGGGGTTACATTGGTGCCGTGACCCGGATGGGTGTGAGGTAACGGAGGTCAGCTAGTAAAAGCTGTCTGAGAAAATCTCACCCCCCTGGCCTCAAGTGGTGCACTGAAGATGCTAGAGGCTGCAGTCTTAGCATCCTTGTTAGCACACCCACCTCCCATGCCGGAAATTCCGGTTCGAATCCTGCTCAGAACGGTGCAAGTAGGGGTTACATACCCAGTGAGATTTCAGTACTTTAACAACTCATGTCAGTTAATAGTCACATGACATGCAGGTAAAATATTTCATCTTTATTTTAGTAAGTGTTTTATTTTCATTGTTTTTATTTTAAAATTGTTTACTTTAATTTCACATGTTCATGATTGAATTAACTATTAGCTTTTCATCAACTCATCAACCCCCTGCAGTTCCTTCACAAACCTTAGTTTGGGAAACCCTGCTATATATGGGATACTAAAGTGTCCTCTGGGTGCAAAAAAAGTACACAGTCTACAAGTTTAGAAGGAGCGCTTACACCTAAACAGACATTTGGATATGTCCTTCTAAACACTCGATTTGCCCCCTTTTGGGATGAAGAACATCGTCCAGAGAGTAAAGATTTATAATAATAACAGAAGGGGCATGCGGAGTCCTTCACAAACATTGAGGGAGTCTCAGAAGAGAGGATATGGTAAAGTGGGTCTGTTCAGAAGGTTGCTCTTGGCAAAGACGAAATGACCCAGTTACTAAACACAGCCTGTCCAAGACTGCACAAATGAAGGACAGGCAGGCCACCTAAGTTGGCCGATATAAATGACTTATCACCACAGCACGTTCCTGAGAGATGTAGGGACGGGAACACATATTTTAAAGCTCTTTTGAGACCAGGGAATCGCACCTCAAGCTTTACATTGCATCTCATCTTTGTCACGTTGTCCAAGTGAGAACAAACAAAAGAGTTGAATAGAAAACGGCGCAAGGACATTTATAAACTCTTTGCACTTTGCTGAACTCAAAGCGAGGACTTTGGCTGTCGCTTCATTTGCAGTGCATGCTGGGAGACACAGCTCTACCAAAATATCTGTCAAGCAGCGATGCGATAGGGAGATACACAGACTGCAGCGTCTCAGTCTGTCGTATAACGGCTGCAGCCAGAGGGAAATGTGTGTTTGTGAAAGAGCAGAGGCGATGGCGGTGCAGTGGTGCACGGCTGACTCACTCTCTATCTGATTATGGGGTGTGTCCACTTTGAGAATGAGTGTGATAAGCGCATCTGGCTCTTGGCTCATTGGATTGATCTTGTCATGATGTGGCTATTTTCATATGTGGTTGGGTCGTATTTAAAGAACAATGACGATCAACATAATGTGATCATTTTGAAAATGTCACTGGTCCCCTACTGCAACATGAGCTCTCATTTCTGACTGGATTCTGACTGGATTGGACTCCATTTTGTCTCCATTCAACTAGTTAGTGAGCAGTCATCACAAATTAAATCTCCAAATATCATTATAACTTTCTGACATTAGCAAATAAATGATATTAAAACAAATTCATTTAATTTAACACATCAACAGAAAAGAAAAATCGCAAATGAAGTTTTTATAGTATCTTAATTGATTTTCTTAGACAGCAATAAGATTAAGTGGAGTG
The DNA here is from genome assembly GCA_003731715.1 of Anabarilius grahami. Classification (NCBI taxonomy): domain Eukaryota; kingdom Metazoa; phylum Chordata; class Actinopteri; order Cypriniformes; family Xenocyprididae; genus Anabarilius; species Anabarilius grahami. Next base: position 1,993,136 of record RJVU01053773.1, read on the forward strand.
CAAATCTTGTCTCCTTGCTTCTGTATTTTCCTCCTGATAAATGGACTGTAGTAATTTCACAACATTGCCTGAAATTCGGATTTGTCAAGATGCTAAAGTTTGCAATCCAATGTCAGAGATCTCAATAAGAACTCAAATAATTCACATCAAATTCTTCTAAGAGCAAATTATATGAGCTCTGCTGTCATGCCTCTACCTACATTTTTGCAAAACTCCAAAAACATACTTATTGTTACGTGACGTGTGTATCAAAAAGGCACAAGGACAAAGGCGAATACGAGGAGTAGTATTTAATCACGGAAACAGGCAGGAAACACAATATACACATCTAACATAAACGAGAACGGACAAGGAATGAAGAAGAACACAGGGTATAAATACATATGAGGATGGTCTCTCTCCATGTACCCCTCTTCTTATAAGGTAAGTTCAACAGGCTGTAATAATTTGCTCCTACCCAGTACAATGATTTTAAAGTCTCATCATCAAAACGAGAGTACTGGGTGAGCTGAATAGTTCAAAATTGGATGCCCTTCACAGGCTAGTGCGCTGAATTCTGTTGCATAATCCATAATCCTTTTGAGGTTGAGTATTCTGTAATGCTAATGCAAGAGAAGACAAAGGTAGATGAGTTCATTCCTATATAAATGTGGTTTATTAATAAAAGAGATGAAACACAAGAGAAATGTGTGCTTGGCACAAACAATACTCGAAAATGAATGAAAGGAAACGAGGAACTTTTGATGGTTACACAAATGATGATTAAGTCAAAGACTATGGAACAAAGGTGACTAAACATACTGACAGAAAATTAAACCAAAACTAAGGCAACACGTGACAGGCGTGCTGTCCGAGTGAAGAGCTCCAAGCTCGGAATTTGGCCCGAACCCAGAGTACTTCTCCCATCCCAGGCTGGGATAGGAAATATTTAAGAGTGAGGAGTTGGGGGGTGGAGGGATGCTGAAAACTGTCTTGGGATAGAGGTAGGTGGGCTATATATCTCCTCTTGTGCTAATTAGGTTGATTATCTGAACATGCTCCTCCTGAACTTTGTTAATAAAACATCATGTAATTTTGCAAAGATGTCGCCACAGGCATATTTTTCCATTGAGCCTGGGTTGTTAATATTATAGCTACTCTTACAGTGTGTCAGAAATGGTCTTGTTTGCATCTATTTTATTTTGAGAATTTTGAGACAAAGTTGGTGCAGCAACCACTGAGTAATAACAATTTTCTATAGATAAACTTCCAAAGCAATTTTTGGTAATTATTCACTTAGTCAGATGACACCTATGTAAAACAGTTTTATGAAATTTTTAAAAAGCTTTTATTATCTTATGTTTTGAATAGTTCCTAGGGTTTTCTAAGTGATTGCTGAGGTGTTCTTTGTGTTTGTTAGGGTGTTGCTATGCCCTTGCAAGGGTGTTCTGGGTGGTTGCTAGGATGTTGCTAAGTGGATGCTAATTTGTTCTTTGTGATTGTCATTGTGTTTCTATGACCTTGTTATGGTGGTCTGTGTAGTTGTCATGGTGTTGCTAAGTTGTTGCAAAGGTGTTCTTTGTGTTTGTCAGGGTGTTGCTATGCCCTTGCAACAGTGCTCTGGGTAGTTGCTATGGTGTTGCTAAGTGGTTGCTAAAGTGTTTTTTGTGTTTGTCAAGGTGTTGCTAAGGCCTTGATAAGGTTTTCTAAATGGTTGTTAGTGTGTTACTATATGGTTGCTATAGTGGTTGCTAGGTGATTGCTTACTGGCTCAAGTTCACCCAAAAATGAAAATTATCCCATAATTTACTTACCCTCAAGCCATACTAGGTGTATACTATATGCATACTATGCATACTAGGTTTATCGTGAAGGCCTCATCGACACGACAGCCAGTGGCACAGTTCCTCAACAAACCGTCCATACCGGCGTGATGAATACGATCCTCAACTGGATGGAACTGAAAAACACTTTGATTGGTGCGATCCTATCAGACTTATGATAGCAACCTGATTCGTAACAAAGCACTGTTCGCCAGAGGACTAAGCCTGGTTTCTCCCAAGGTTTTTTTTTCTCCATTTTAACACCTATTTGCCACTTGTTTGCCACCTGTTTGCCACCTGATGTCACCTGATGGAGTTTGGGTTCCTTGCCGCTGTCGCCTTTGGCTTGCTTAGTTGGGGACACTTGACATTTGATATTCAACAGTATTCTTGACATTTAATCAACAGTGCTTCTGATCTGCCTGCATTGACACTATTCTTTAAGAGCTGCTGTGCAGCCAAAATTATGTACCAGTTATCAATGTAAAGCTGCTTTGACACAATCTGCATTGTAAAAAGCGTTATATAAATAAAGGTGACTTGACTTGACTTGACTAGGTCACCCTTTCACCAGAACTTGACTCTCTCGTGAACTCGCGCACAACCGTTGCCGGAAGCCAGTAGTTATAGTTTAAAAAGTTTAAAATATGGATATTTTTCTAACAAAAACGCATCGCTTCACTTCAGAAGTCATTTATAAACCCATTGGAGTCATATGGATTACTTTTATGTTGCATGGAATTCATTTTTTGGAGCTTCAAAAACTTGGGCTCTCTTCAATGCCATTACAAAGCTGGGAAGAGCCATGATATTATTTAATATAACTCTGATTGTGTTCGGCTGAAAGAAGAAAGTCATAGACACCTAGGATGACTTGAGTGTAAGTAAATTATGGGATAATTTTCATATTTTGGGTCAACTATTCCTTTAAATTCTGGTCTCTATATACAGTGGGCACGGAAAGTATTCAGACCCCCCTTAAATTTTTCACTCTTTGTTATATTGTAGCCATTTGCTAAAATCATTTGTTCATTTTTTTCCTCATTAATGTACACACAGCACCCCATATTGACAGAAAAACACAGAATTGTTGACATTTTTGCAGATTTATTAAAAAAGAAAAACTGAAATATCACATGGTCCTAAGTATTCAGACCCTTTACTCAGTATTTAGTAGAAGCACCCTTTTGATCTAATACAGCCATGAGTCTTTTTTGGGAAAGATGCAACAAGTTTTTCACACCTGGATTTGGGGATCCTCTGCCATTCCTCTTTGCAGTTCCTCTCCAGTTCTGTCAGGTTGGATGGTAAACTTTGATGGACAGCCATTTTTAGGTCTCTCCAGAGATGCTCAATTGGGTTTAAGTCAGGGCTCTGGCTGGGCCATTCAAGAACAGTCACGGAGTTGTTGTGAAGCCACT
>RJVU01053773.1:1997137-2016414 GCA_003731715.1 Anabarilius grahami
AGCAAAGGGTCTGAATACTTAGGACCATGTGATATTTCAGTTTTTCTTTTTTAATAAATCTGCAAAAATGTCAACAATTCTGTGTTTTTCTGTCAATATGGGGTGCTGCGTGTACATTAATGAGGGGAAAAAAAAGAACAAATGATTTTAGCAAATCGCTGCAATATATAACAGAAAGGTTTTTTTTTTTTTTTTTTTTTTTTTTTTGAGGGGGAGGGGGGTCATATTTTTATAGTCCATTAGATGAAAATTGTAAGCCAGATCACTTAGAAAAATAAGAGCACACTACTCCTTAACAAAGTACAGTTTCAAGTATCATTTTCATGGAGTGAAGGACTAGTAACATGCAGTTTATACTAAATGAATACTACGTATGAACAATAGTAATAGCAATGCTTGCCTTAGCAAACACCGGTAATTATGGTATGAGTAGGTAAATCCATAGTGACTGGCTTTCCTCTTTACTAAAGACATATTTTGCTTGGCTCAGTAGCAGAGCTCTTTAATGGCTCTTATGGCCACAGATGACTGTGTTGTCAGCAGCTGCAGTTGAGGCTGATTGTCTGCTATGTTAATTAGCAAGAGCGTGTGTGTTCTCTTCAAGGGAGTGCTTTGAGAAACTAACAGCTGGGCCTCTCAAAACAGAAATCACTGCCGGCATCCTATTCAGCGAGTAAAAGGAAACGCTGTAAAATGATGGATTAAAATCATCTGTTGCCAAGGCTGTGGAGCAGGCAATAACAGATTATGTTTGAGAGGGGACAGAATTCATAAGGAAAGTAAAAGAGAGAGAAAGAAAGAAAGAAAGAAAGAAAGAACTTCTCATATATTATCAAATGAAGATAGAGTACATCACTCTGTCACATTCTACACTGTTGACTGCATTGTTTGCATTGATATTATAGTGTTTGTTCATATATAAATATATAACAATTTATCAACTAACAAAATTATTCCTTTCACTGCAAGTCAGTTCAAATGGTGGCCATCTTGGAAATGCATTCAGGCAGCTTTTTCAGTCATGTAAATAATGTAAAGTTGTTTGCCAAATTCACATTTCAGTAATGTATCTGATGAATGGTATATTAACTTTGTATAAAAAAAAACCAAACAAACAAACAAACAATTGTATATGTACATTTTTCTCATTCAGTTCAATACATGGCCTGTCTCAGCTATTTTGTCATTTAATCTGAGCTTTATTTTTCAGGCACGTCTTTATTTAATTTATGACTCATAAAACGAACTTGGTGGCATACATAAACACTAAAAAAAAATATAAAAATATTAGATAGCTTTATACAACAGTTGTAGTTCAGATTGGTTGAACAGCGTTGTCAATGTGAAAAAAGAATTCACCTTGTGAAAAACAATATTTTTATAAACAATACTGGCATATAATATATCAATTACATAAAAGTCCAAAAGAGAGTTCACTTTCATGACTATGTTTCTTAACACACTCAAGTATATTTTTTAAAAGTGCACTTTGTTATAATGAAAAGTTTTACTTAAAGTACATTTTAAATCGTTGTTTTAATAATCTTTTGTCATGCTTTAAAGAAGCACGCTTATTTTGATGTGTTGACTAACATCCTAAAGCACATGTATAGTACTTGAAGTATAATTAAAGTATAATTTTCACTGTAGTGTGTTATTCAGTATTACAAGTTAATTTAAATGTACTAAATTGCACATTCATCATTACAACTGTATCATTACAAATATATTTTGATACAAGACATAAAAGTTTCAATAGAAGTGACATTAATGTATATTTTGTAAATGTTTGTCAGTACATTCAGCAGTACACTTCAACCATATTTCAAAGACAATATAAGTAATTATGAAATTACATATAAAGGTGTACTTATAAGCCAAACTTAAATGGGTCAAACAGCACTCCTAAGTTCAACTAATTGCATTTATTATAAATTTAACCTATAATACATTTTTATTTAATTGTAAATATTAACAATTAAATAATTATTGACTTAACAGTTGTATAAAAGAAACAGTGTGCAATGGACACAAGCTGATATAGTCATAACGAGATCTTGCTTGTGGGATGTTACACAGTGTTTATAGAACTGAATACTAAAAAACTAAAATGTGGGCTCGAATCAGTCAACTGTTTTGAATCAGTTTGTTTATGAATCATCCAAATTAATGATCAGTTGTCCAATTCCATATGAGAGAGAGGACATATTAGGAGAAAGTGTTTGATTATTGATTCTCTTGGCAGGAAAACTGCATGTCCAAACAGTGTGACATTAAAAACTGTGCACAGTGTTCAGTTTTGGCACTATATACTGCTACTTTTAAAAGCAGCTTGTTAATGCTATGAAAACAATGGTTACAGCTACAGCTGCTATAATGTAATTAAGCAACATGTATCACTGCATTAAATTTCCCAACACTGGCTGTGACGCAGAGCATGGACTTCATACTGAACCCAGTATCAAGTTAGTGAGTATTTGAAGTGTTCCAGTAGCCATCTTCTGTCCAGCATTGCTCCACATATCTGACTAAATGTAATTTCTCTGGTATTTACACCACATCTCATGAATATAGCAGCACCACAAACCACACCAGTTTTTTTTTTTTTTTTTTTACGGCAGTATAAAAGTTAAAAACCAAAGAAAGGAGTGAAACCATTTTTGTGGTGTAATACCAGCTAACATTCTGCAATCCTTTTTTAACTATGAGTAACTGAATCATCACCTAGCTCAGCATACATAAGTAAAGTTACTAAAGCAAGCAGTAATTTACCAATTTTCTTAGGGCTATAATTTGATATACAATCATGTCATATTCTCTTTGTTGCACACAATTATTATTATTGTCAAATGAGAAGGGAGTAATTGGAAATTGAGAAGAACTTGAAACAGTAACATTTTATTTTGATGGTCCACTTTAGACATACTAACTATAAGTAACTTTGTGTAACGGATGTAGGCCGGTAAGAGCTGTGCGTGTAAACCCCACTCCCCTGATCTCAAGAGGAACTCTAGCAACTGATGCTAGAGACTGCGGTCTTTAGCCTCCTTGTCAGAGCTCCCGGCTCCCAAGCCAGCAGACCAGGGTTTGAGTCCCGCTTAGAGTGGGCGGTTCGAACAGAAGGGGTTACGTTGGTGCCGTGACCCGGGTGGGAGTGAGGTTTAGGGGTGTGAGTGTAACGGATGTAGGCCGGTAATAGCTGTGCATGTAAACCCCACTCCCCTGATCTCAAGAGGCACTCTAGAGACTGACGCTAGAGACTGCGGTCTTTAGCCTCCTTGTTAGAGCGCCCGACTCTCATGCCAGCGAATCAGGGTTTGAGTCCTGCTTAGAGCGGGCGGTTCGAACAGGAGGGGTTACATTTGCAACTACATGTCAGCTAGCAGTCATTAGAGTATTAGTAGACTGTCTGCTTAATATCTTCTTTATTTTGGTGCTCCCCAAACAGAAATACTGACTACTGACTTTGCAAGTATAACGGAGGCAAGCTAGTGAGAGCTGTGCATGTAAACCTCACTCCCCTGGCCTCAAGAGGCACACTGGTGACTGACAATAGTGACTTTTTGTTAAGCAAAATAAAATATTTTATTTATTTTGATTTGATTTTGTGGTAAATATATATCCCACGTATCTCTGAAGACATACAGAGTGATTGTAGGATGTTTAAAAGACTACTGGCATCAGTATTTAGGCCTCAGTGATGATGGTTTTCAGTGACCCAAATCTGCATCAGACAGTGCAAGACAAGCAGCCAAGTCAGGTCAAGTCACCTTTATTTCTACAGTGCTTTATAAAAATACAGATTGTTTCAAAGCAGCTTTACAGGGATAAACAGAAAAATAATGATTCAATGATGCAAACAGAATTAAATTCTGCTGTAGAGCGGCTCTAAAAAACACTATTGTAAATGATTCAACTTATTTAGCAAAAAGAACAAAAACAATTGTTAACATTATCTATTTTCCTGAGGATAGACATAATTATTTTCTATTGCATATGCTTCTGTTACTTGAACCATATCTGAGTCAGATTTCATATGAGTACAAAAGCTTGAATTCGGCAATGCAGTTTGGCTGCTTTTTTTATGGGTTGCAACTCAGATAATTAAAAAAAAAAGCACTTCAGATAACAGTCCTTAGGCAAAACACATGGCTATTTCATCTCACCAAATGTTCATATAAAACCTTCATCACTTTAACAAAGAGGTTTGTTGTATTATATTTTCTGACCTTTTAAATGTGCTTGCATGTTAATCTTATAAATATCTATTCAATGTGAAATGTCATAATGTTCCAAGAGAATTGAAGCTGCTAAACATTGTTGTCAACCTTGTCATGCTTTCAAAATGAGAGCACTTTTATCCTGGAGAATCTTGCACTACAGACCTGAACCTGTTTTAAAACACGGTACAGCACAGCAGTGCTTGAGGTAGCTTCATTTAGCGGGTTAATAAGACCTCGGATTCATCTATATTTAGTTGAGCCAGTGGAAACCATCCTAAAAAGCCCTGTGGCTGTCCCATTGCTCTTCTCTCAGCACAACGCGATTGGCACTTTTTTATAGCACCATGGCCTGAATAACGAGATGAATTTAGAAAATGAAGACTGCTGCATTGCTTGCATGTTACACGTTCTTTACATGCCTGTGTTTTGTTGCCGACAAATGTAACTACACATATTGTTTGCTTGTAACAATTTAAAGAGTGTTTAGAGTGCCCTTTTATCAGTGTAAGTGTTAAAACACTGGATATTTCCTCCCTTTTAAATAAAGTGTGCAGGCGCAATGATAACATGGTCTTCAATCATGCAAATCAAATCAATAGGGAAACAGCTGCACATAACAGCATCCTTCCTGCACAATTAGGCATCTCTATAAGCTGACCTGAGGTTATGTGCTGGTGTTTTATGTCTTCATTTAGAGCTCTTTCCACCCCCAAACACTGCCTGCAAGTTGTATGCCTGCATGCTTGCACGAAAGTTATCGCTTTTATTATTACACATGCTCATTGCTTAGTGAAACCCCTAACCCTAAAATATTATTCTTCCAGTGTAACTTGTCCTGTACTGGTTGAGCTATGATTGATGATGCTTGATACCTTACTGAATATTCTGGGTTAAAGGGTTAGTTCACCCAAAAATGAAAATTCTGTCATTAATTACTCACCCTCATGCCGTTCCAAACCTGTAAGACTTTTGTTTATCTTTGGAACACAAATTAAGATCTTTTTGATGAAATCTGAGAGCTTTCTGTCCCTCCTTAGACAGCTACCCAACTGACACTTTGACCCTCCAAAAAGTTCATAAAAATATCGGAAAAGTGGTTTAGTCCACATTTTCTGAAAAGACTCAATCGCTTTATATGAAGAACAGATTTAATTTAAAAGCTAACCTGCGTGGCGTGCGAGCACAAACCTCACAAACCTGGTTCTTGTGGAAGCTCAAACGTGCTGCATAACATGAGAATGAACCTCATTGGTTCTTGCAGAAGCTCAAACGAGCTGCGCAACACACGAGAATGAACCTCATTGGTTCTTATGGAAGCTCAGATGTGTTGCGTAACACGAGAATGAACCTCGTTGGTTCTTGCGGCAGCTCAAACGTGCTGCGTAACATGAGAATGAACCTCATTGGTTCTTGAGGAAGCTCAAACGTGCTGCGCAACATGAGAATGAACCTTAATGGTTCTTGAGGAAGGTCAAACGAGCTGCGTAACACACGAGAATGAACTTCAGTGATAATTGTAGAAGCTCAAACATGCTCCGTAACATGAGAATGAACCTCATTGGTTCTTGCAGAAGCTCAAACGAGCTGCGCAACACACGAGAATGAACCTCATTGGTTCTTATGGAAGCTCAGATGTGTTGCGTAACATGAGAATGACCCTCGTTGGATCTTGCGGCAGCTCAAACGTGCTGTGTAACACGAGAACCTCATTGGTTCTTGAGGAAGATCAAATGTGCTGCGTAACATGAGAATGAACCTTAATGATTCTTGTAGAAGCTCAAACATGCTGCTTAACATGAGAATGAACCTCACTGGTTCTTGCAGAAGCTCAAACGTGTTGCGTAACATGAGAATGAACCTCATTGGTTCTTGCAGAAGCACAAATGTGCTGTGTAACACGAATGAACCTCATTGGTTCTTGTGGAAGCTCAAACGTGCTGCATAATACGAGAATGAACCTCACTGGTTCTCGTACGTCAAGCAATCATGTTTGAGCTTCCGTTTACCACAACTGATGTGTACTCTGATGAGTGTTTATATGTGAATAAAAGCCTAAATTAAATCTGTTCAGAATATAAAGCGATAGTCTCTTCAGAAAATTTGGACTAAACTGCTCAATTCATGTGGATTAGTTTTTTACGATCTCTTTATGAACTTCTTGAAGTGTCAAAGTAGTAGTTGCATAGCTGTCAATGGAGAGACAGAAAGCTCTCAGATTTAATCAAAAAGATCTTCATTTGTGTTCTGAAGATGAACGAAAGTCTTACGGGTTTGGAACGATATGAGGGTGAGTAATTAATGACAGAACTTTTATTTTTGGGTGAACTTACACTTTTTCACTGGTCTTTCCTTTTCTTTAAAAAGCAAAAATCTGGGTTACAGTGAGGCCAATGGAAGTGAATGAGGCCTATCCATAAAAAATACAGCTATAAGATGTCTGTCAAATGGTCAATTACTAACCTGAAATATGGAACGTTAAATCCACTTTTACAACGTGACAAGTAACGGCATAAACAGCTTTACTGCTCCAATAACAGAAGAATAAGCTTTTATAAAATTATAAGCTTCACATTTCTGCTTTTTAATCAATTTTATTTTATTTTACGCAGGATCGGTTGAGCTTCTGTTCATGTTCGGTGATCAATGTTTATAAAAGCCTAAATTCAATCTGTTCATCATATAAAGCAATCGAGTCTCTTCAGAAAATCGTGTACAACCATAAGATGTAAACAATATGCATGTGAACATGATTTTAATATTAAATGATTGCTTTGCAAACCTGAAATATGGAACGTTATATCCACTTTTACACCATGACAAGAAAAGGCATAAACAGCTTTACTGCTCCAATAACAGAGGAATAAGCTTTTATAAAATTATATGCTTCAAATTTCAGCTTATTAATCAATATTATTTTATTTTATTATTTATTTATTTATATTGCATTGCATTGCTTTGCATTGCATTGCGCTTCAATATTTCTATGATCTTCACTCTCCTATTAGAGCATTTAGGAGAGGTCGTCCAACCAACTTCTGTTGAAAGTTTCTCGTTGACGTTACAAATCGAAGGGTGATCATGGACCATAAAGTAGACAAAAATCCCTTACATTGATGCAGGGACTAGAACCATATCTACAGATCAGTATATGATACAGGTAGAACTCTTTTTGACTTAGACCTGTTAGAAATGTCCTAAAAACCACCTAGAACATGCATGCGCCACTCCATGCATGTGTTTCTTCTATGTATGTAAGCGCATCCATAAGCATGTGTCACTTTTGCATGCGTCAAGAAAGACGTGTGAATATTGAGTTTGAAAACAACCCCAAGGACAAACTGCACATAAACAAAAGACTCTCTGAAGGAGTAGGAGGACAGAGCAATGAAACTGGAGAGCACTTTGATGAACCCAATTCAATTATCTAACCATTACAAGAACACTAATGAAGTCTTTTCAGATCTGCAGCTACTCACTACAGATAACGGAAACGACTCGAAACCCCATACTCTCACCTCAAACAAGGGTGGATGGCAAAATGCAGTTGTGTGTGTAAGGACACGTTGCTTGACATGATGTTCATGTCAGGTATGATAAACATCACAAGAACGAGAATGAGTCAAAGACTGAAGTTAAACATTTGAGCAAATGTTTAAGGCTTATAATTGACCCAGAAGTAGATATGACCCAACACAAAAGCCAATAGCCACGATGACATATTGACATGAGACAATTTTCATTTTGGGTTACAAAAACATTGTCTATTCTTTAAGTTTGACATGCAAAGGATAAAATGAATGAAAATGCTCAAACGTTTTAAATTAATTCACAATCTATTATATAAATAAGTTCTTGGCTCACATGGACTTTCAAAACAGATTCAAAACAGATTTTTGTGCAGATTCACATCAATGTCATTTTCCATTACCCGCGGCTTTGAGTGCACAGGACAAAAACTACTTCATATGCGCCTGTAAAGGTTTTGATGTCATCCTTGGGCCTTGGATTTTAAATGTAAATATGTTTTGTTGTATAAAATAAAAACCCAGCCAAATAGCCAGACAGACAGCAGGCAGAAAGTGAGCTGCTTTTCTACTAAATGTCCAGGGTACTGTTGAATCATTTTGTGTGTTAAAAGGAGCAATCCCTGAGTGCTCCGAGAAGTGTGCGGATTCTGGGAAACAGTCCAGTGAGTGAGAGAAAGACACAGAATCAAACAAACAAAGACTGTTTCTGCCTCCGTCATACTGACACATTTGGACCCGGGGGAGGTTTACCTATAACACATCCAATCTGATAGATAGATAGCAGAGGTGTAAAGTATTTGAGTAAAAGTAATTAATTACTGCACTTGAGAATTGTTTTGGCAACTCTGTAGTTTTACTGAGTATCAAAGATAGTAGAAACTTTTACTCTTTACTTGACTACATTTTTGAATAAGTATAGCTACTCTTTATTCCACTACATTTGTAATGAGCAATTACTCATTACATTTTGCATGGCACCTAACTTTTTCTGCAGCAGTTTATTTCTGCTACAAAAGAAGCAATAGCACTCAAGTACTACGTCTTGTGTGTTTTGCCCTTACTCACTGAAACTTGTCAACAAGGCTACTTTACGTGAATGTGAGTGCATTAGCAAGTAGTTGTGAATCGCTAGTGTTTTGTATGTGAGAACAGGACATGACTGCAGTCGCCGATGAGACCGAAACCGGCACATCCAGTGCAAGAAGGCTTTGACTTTTTAATTGTATTTAACATTATTTTATGTATCTGTTATATTGAAGAGAGCTTTTGAAGGATATTGATTTACTTATGCTCTTTTTGAGCACTTGAGCTTAACTGAGACTAGATTGTCTATAGACGTTTAAGAGGCTGTTGTGACGACCTTGATTTGTTGCAGTTTTGAGGTGTTCGGTTTTATTTTGATTATAGAAAATAAATATGATTGCTACTCTCACAAATCAACAGTTTCTTGTGTTTCACTGGCATGTTTTTTTGGTGTTGAGGACTAGTGAATCTTTGAGCCTATATTTAGTATAAGTAAAATACTTAAGTACTGTTAAAATCAGATATTCTAAGACTTTTACTCAAGTTGTTTTGGAATTGATGACTTCTAACTTGTAAAGGAGTCATTTTCACTGTAAGGGATCTGTACTTTTACTCAAGTATGGTTTTTAGGTACTCTTTACACCTCTGATAGACAGACAGACTAGATAGATAGATAGATAGATAAATCGATAGATAGATAGATAGATCGATCATTTACTCACTCTCACCCCAAAACTGTATTTACTTACTTTTGTGGAACATAAAGAAGATATTATGAAAAAATACTCAGTTTTTCATTTATTTATATATATATTTTTTTTAGGATCTTCTTTTGTGTTCTGCAGAAGAAAGAAATGCGTAAGCAATAAGGTACAAGAGGCTGTGCTGTATTGAGAATAAGTCATGGCTGAAGGGCGTTGTTAGGCATGACGCGAAGCGGTGACTTATTCACGATACAACATTAGCCTCGAGTACCTTATTGCTTTTATAAAACGGTTACTACACAATACATATATTAAAGCCAAAAAATATGTATCAATGCAAATTTCATGAAGTAAACTTTCACTAAAAGCCTTCCTTCCGCTGGAAAAATAGTCCCTGACCTTGAACAGCAACAGAAGTTACATTATTATGCCATTAGATGGCGGCAAAGACTGTCTTTATGAGTGTGTCTGTCAGTAGCGAAGACTTTTACATTGAAAAGACTGAATTGTTGTGAATGCGGAACAAGACACAACTGACAAATGCTTTGACTAGTGCTGTCAGTCATGGGAAAACCCCCTAACTGTTAAAAGGACAAGATATTGCAGCGGACATTAAAATATATTTTTTATTATGAACATAGGACTGACCTGAAGGAAAATGCTAAATCTGAACGCAGGTAATAAACTCGTTCAATCAATCTCTTTCTCACAAAACATAATACAGTAAGCTTCAATGAACAATATAAATTGAGAACAAGCAGTTTACGTTGCTAAGAGTGGTTGCTAAGGGAGTGATACACAGAACCGTTGGGTGAAGAGGTCATAGCCGCATTTTATCATGAATAAAACACAGCTATTGACCAGTCAGAATCAAGGACAGGAACTAACCGTTTTATAAATGCATTTATGAAACGATAGATATCCCTTTAAGTTGTGGACCATCAAGCCTACTCAAGTTGTAAAAAGACATTTATCTTATTACTTTTTACTTGATGGTTACAGCACTTAAATCTAAATATTTATTGAAAACATTTTTCAAAAATGCTCTCAAACAATATGAATTAATGATTTCACAAAAGCTCTCAAACATATTTTATTTTATGTAGCATTTTAAATATTATGACTTTTGAATCATGAATAATTTTGAGTTTTCTTGAAGATATTCCATTTGACTACTTCAGTTAACCTTGTCTTTTTTAAAGGTCATCATATTAATATTTAAAATAATCTACATTTAAAATGTGTCTTTGAATTTCCTTCATTCCAGTGGCTTTTTTACTTGATAGAGCCTGACAAAATATGAGCATCACCCCATTGACAATAGATATGTTTATTTGTTCCTGTATATATTTTCTGCCTTTGTTGGATACGCATACAGTATTGAATGTGTTGATACCCATAGGGGTTCACTGAGTTAGATCATGGGCTCGGGTGAGAAGGTTTTAGGGTGAATCTTCCGGTTTCAGAACTATGGACAGCTCCGAAATATTTTCCTGGCTTTTAATCTCAGGTCACGCACATTACCAACACACTTTGGGGGGGAAAAAAGGTATCATATTGACCGATATGCTCGTGCCTTGTGGCGTCAAAATCAATATCAAGGTGTGAACGAGCAATAAAATATAACATATTTATTGATCTGCGACTAATCCATTGCTGTGTTATGCAAAGATGAAGTCCCTGCTGCGCTCCAAATGTCAATCACAGTGACGTTGGCGCGTGTACTTTCATCTTCATGAAGGTGGGGGAACATGCTCTCACTGACATTCTGAATGTAAGTCCATTGTGTGCATGCTAAGCACATCAGACACAACCAATGCAGCATTTACTGATAACATTCAAACTATATTTTCGTATGAAGGGTGCGAATTATGGGGAGCGATCTGACTCCGCTAATTAAATCTTGAACACACCAAAGGAGGTCAAAACAATCCACTGAAGGGTCCTGAAATCACATAATCGTTTTAACGGGCTTGTTTCAGTAATAACCACAAAAGTTGGTAACCTCTGCAACAATAGGCTGCTCGTTTGTTTTCCATTAGGATCTGTATCGGACAGCACATTAACAAAGCTGTCATATTTATCACTTTGTTATAGATTTAGATTTCGAGTTCATCATTTAAAAAAATATATATATGAGTACGCCAAAAGACAACTGTTGCGCGAGATGAACTTCAACAGATTGAATTGCTTTATAATATAATTCGCATTCCGCGCAGCATAGACTGATTGCTCAGTTGAGTCAGACACTATGTATGATGAACTATTCATTCATGTGCTCCTACATATAAGCAATGCAATTATTCTAACACATGTCAAAGAGGGTTTTCATTTTAGGTAACCTAACGTTTGCACTTGTCGCTGATGCGCGTTCCCACACCCCCTCCCCTAAACTGTGGGCATCGGTGACGCGCGTCTGGGGTTCATGTTTATGTCTGTCAGGTTTCCGATTGGGCGCCGTGTAGATGTGTGATGAGCATCCGCGCGCCGTGGGCGGGAGCAGTCATGTTTATAACCCACAGTACGCGCGCCGTGGGCGGGAAGACCGGATTGAGAAAGTAGCGATTTGAGAGTGAGGACGCGCGGCAGCGGCGGGCGGCTGTGGCTGACAGGAGCTTGTGGAGGAGGCGCGGCTTCCACTGCCCCTCCACCTAAGCAGCTGTATGGACGACCACCTTAGCCTCCTCCACTCGCCTCCGCCTTCCTCAAGCAAGCACCGGGGCAACAACCTCGTGAACCACGGATACACCGAAAACGAGCAAGACACCATGACAATTGTTGCTTGCGACAACATGCTGGAGGAGTCGGCGGCGCTGCCCGGGCACCACTCGCTGGAGCGCTACGAGCCAGACCACGAGTGTTGCGAGAGAGTTGTCATCAATATCTCGGGCTTGCGATTCGAGACACAGCTCAAAACCCTGTCCCAGTTCCCCGAGACTTTACTCGGCGACCCCAAGAAGAGAATGCGCTACTTTGACCCACTCAGAAACGAGTATTTCTTTGACAGGAATCGTCCGAGCTTCGATGCCATTTTGTATTACTATCAGTCAGGGGGGCGTATACGGAGACCCGTGAACGTTCCTATTGACATTTTCTCCGAAGAGATACGCTTCTATGAGCTCGGGGAGGAGGCTATGGAGAAATTCCGAGAGGATGAGGGCTTTATAAAGGAGGAAGAGCGTCCTTTGCCCACCAATGAATTCCAGCGACAGGTGTGGCTGCTGTTTGAGTACCCGGAGAGCTCGGGTCCGGCCAGGGGCATTGCGATCGTCTCGGTGCTGGTCATTTTGATATCGATCGTTATCTTTTGTCTGGAAACATTACCCGAGTTTCGGGACGACAAAGACCCGACGACGGTCGCCCCGCTTATGAACGGAACTCTCCCGTACTTCACAAGTCCCTTCTCGGACCCGTTCTTTGTGGTTGAGACTCTTTGCATCATCTGGTTCTCTTTCGAACTGCTCGTCAGGTTCTTCGCGTGCCCGAGCAAAGCCACGTTCTCCAAGAACATCATGAACATTATTGACATCGTGGCCATCATACCCTATTTCATCACTTTGGGGACAGAACTCGCGGAACGGCAAGGCAACGGCCAGCAGGCGATGTCCTTGGCCATTCTCCGGGTCATCAGACTAGTCCGCGTGTTCCGGATATTCAAACTCTCGCGGCATTCTAAAGGGCTCCAGATTCTGGGGCAAACGCTCAAAGCCAGCATGCGCGAGCTGGGTTTGTTGATATTCTTTCTCTTCATCGGTGTCATCTTATTCTCGAGCGCCGTCTACTTCGCCGAGGCGGACGATCCCGACTCGGGCTTCAACAGCATCCCTGATGCGTTCTGGTGGGCGGTGGTAACCATGACGACCGTTGGATACGGCGACATGCACCCAGTCACCATAGGGGGCAAAATCGTCGGCTCCCTGTGCGCGATCGCGGGCGTGTTAACTATCGCTTTGCCAGTGCCAGTCATCGTGTCCAATTTCAACTACTTTTACCACAGAGAGACTGAGGGAGAGGAACAGGCGCAGTACCTTCACATCGGCAGCTGTCAGCCTTTGTCCTCCTCCGAGGAGCTGAAAAAGACGCGCAGCACGTCGTCGCTCAGCAAGTCGGAGTACATGGTAATTGAGGAGGGCATCAACAGCGCGTTCAAGCAGCCCAACTTTCCCTCTCAGAACAACCAAAACTGTGTGAACATTAAAAAGATGTTCACAGACGTCTAGGCGTCTAGACGCGCGTGTCAGTGCAAGTCTGCGCAATGGCAACGCTGACAGTCAAGCGCTGAGTGTGTCGCCCTCCATTTCCACGACGCAGAGGTTTAACGCGCCAGTCCCATGCACTTGTTTGATTGAACCATTTTACTGTGAGGAGAAAGCCCTCATCGGCTTTCAATCTATTTGCTGTCTTTAGGGTACGTTCATTCATATAGGCAACATGTGTGTCTTCAGTATGGCAAGCCAATCTAACATTTATTCCTTAAACTAACTAGTTTGTTTTTATTTTAGTAGCGTACATTTTTATTACTAATCAGTTTTTTTCTTACATGTTGCTGATAGTCAATCCGACACCCCGGCACATTTGTTTCCCACTTCGAGCACTCAATAGTTGGCTACTATTTTTCAGATACTAGTACTTCTATTCTCTCATATCCCAGCTGTGAAAATATTTGCCCTTCATTTGCTATATTATGTCAGATATATATTATACAATTAACTTCTGACTAGCATGTACTAGTAACATTTTTAAACATACTTTATATACAGTAGCCATTCTGACAAGTTAAAGATGCAATTTTACCTAGTGATATGCTGTAAATTATTTCTAAATAATTATTGGGATAGATATCCGTTCCTCATAAATAAGTATTAGAATCTAATAAATAAGTACTAGAAAAACTACTGCCAGCAACAATTAGAATACATCATTGGAAGTGAATATTTAATCAATTATCTTCCGGAAACAATCAAGTTGTTGCTTGTTACTTCTGGAACTAGTAGCAAAATAATAAGTACTAGTATTTAATGAATAGTTTACTGGCAAGCCACTAATTATTAGTAATAAAAATGTATTTTAAAAAAACTAGTTTAAGGAAAAATGTTGAAACGGCTTGCCACAAAATCAGTATATCGTCGATGACAAGTTATTAGCTATTCTATTCAAATGCACTCGTTGCATCGCGTAGTCTACTTTGACATTACATCGCTGGAAACTTAGTACCAGAATAGGGAGGGAAGCGCTTATTATAATGAAAGAAGGTAGCCTATTTAAAGGTATTGTGTATTTTCTTACATTACGGACAAGTGTTGCTCAGATAACATATCACTTGTTGGAATAAGTGTCTTAAAATGACTTCTTTTGTGTGCTTCTGTTGTGTGTTGTCTCGTCAAGAGCGCGTTCCATATCAACCAGTGAAAGATGCTAAATGTTAACTTTTTCTCCATTTGAGGTATGATTCGTGCAGATCTAATAATTCAGATCTAAATTGTTATCATTCAAGCACAAATTCTTTCTAATCTGTACCGATCACTAAAGTTCAAGACAAGAGGGAGGGGAAAGATCAGAGACTGAAAGCGCTTTCGACTGGATATTTCTAATCACGTTGGAGTGATGCAGTCTCCATAGCGACGATAGGTTCCTCGGTAACCCGCTATTGTTGCCATGGCATCTTTTTTTTTTTTTTTTTTTTTTTTTTNTAATCTGCCAGAATGTTTTGAAGTCTGGCTGAAGATTCGCTGTCTTGCTGGATTTTGTAAACTGGTGAAAATGGATTTTCTCATCTAACGAGAGGGCCACAACAACAACACGATCAATAGTAATTGTTCTGGAGTATCTTCAAAAGACCCCAACTATTAAGCCACACTCTGGGATAATAAAGTGCAATACACGTGAAAGTTTCATCACTGAATTGTTATAGACAAAACACTGTCCAACAGACACAGACCGAAGTAAAAAATGAATGTGTGAAGCAGAGCGCCTGCGATACACCGATCATTCACAAGAGGCCGCTGTATCTACGCCAAACGAGTCTCCTGCCATCTCTGTTCTCCCGTAGGATGGACATCTCGCCTGTCTTAATAAACAGGTGAATCCTATATTCATTATTCCTATTAATTAACAACAATTTGCATGTCATAATTCAAAGGCTAAAGAGTTATACTTTTATGTTAGTTTGCTCCTGCATGTACGAGTTTAGTTTTGTCTTCAATTTCTCGAATCACTTCATTTCTGCACAAGTGCTACTGATTGGTTTAATTTTAAAAATAAGACAAAAAGATACGAAATGCAAAGCTGGTGAGGCCATAAGTTAAGGTATGGCATTAAATACTGTTTTCTCCAAATGTGGTCAATAACATTGAATCCTGCCCCACCTAAGCTCACCTTGAGTTGACATTGATTTGAGAAGTGTGTGTGATGTCACGACTATCGCAGTGCTGCCACCTCGTGGCTCAGAATATTACAGAGGCCTTAACCTCCTGAGACCCAAGCTTAGACTTTTGTCCACGTTAGAGGACATGATATTTGAGCAAATTTCTCTGACACGGTATGTGTCACAGTGTTAATGTCCTGTAAAGAGCAGATTCAGGGCTTTTCAGAGATACCGAATGTTTGGAGGTTTATCCATGGCTCCTTGGTCTTTAAAATGACTGACATTGATTGAATGACTAAATTCAGCACTCTTGTGGAAATATGATATTTTTTTAATTATCATTTAAATCTGGCTAATTTCCAAATTGTTTGTCATAAATCACCATCTCTGGAAATTGTAAAGGGGTTTCAAATCTTTTTGTTGGGAGACACGCATCAGTTTCATACATGTCCACTGTAGAGGACACCAGGACTTAAATCATGCTTATCAGGCATTTTGGGAGACACAAGTGAATAGGGGAAAAAAAAATATATTAATATTCCTAAGAAATATTAGATATTCTTATGAAAATGTTGCCAATTATTACTCCCATTATTACACTTCTTTTTTCATTTCACATTTTCAACACATTAATATGCAAATTAGATACAATGTATAGATGCATTGAATGGGACTACCCATTTATGGCAATTTTACACACATATCACATATCAGTTTTTAGGTTTGAAGGTTGTCTTTAACCAAAGATTGCATGAAGATGATTCTGATTCTTTTCATCCCTTTGTTATTTTTTAATAACTATGTCCTGATGTCCACTACAGAGGACATAGCATAACATATGAATAAAATATGTAAAAAAAAAAAAATAGTTTCCTATGCTATAAACAATGTAATGACAATAAAAAAATGTATAATAATAATAATAAACTAAATTCACAAAACATTTTCCCTAGTTCTCTGGAGGTTAATGCCATTTCCATTTAGAACAACTGTTTAATATTTAAATATCTAAAATAAAAATATTAGTCCTGCCAAATGTATTTAAATTAATTGCATCTAACATTAAAGTTTGTGTGTGTGTGTGTGTGTGTATGTATATACACACACACACACACACACACACACACACACACACGCATACCTACTTAACCACAATGTGAGGACGTATGACTGGATACCCTACCTTTAGGGACTACCCTTTCTGAAGGGTCTAGAGACTAAAGAAAGACATCACTGCGCTTCTGGAGAAGCTGTTNTAAATAAATAAATAAATAAATAAATAAATAATGATGTGCTCCTAAGATACAAAATATGAAAAAAACATATATTAGGAAATAATAAATAACATATAATATATTATAAAAATTGTATATACATTTTGTACAATTTTATATAAAAATATGAAAAAGGTTTTTAGAAATGTTCAATTTACTTTTCATTAATGATGCCTTTTCAATGCCTTTGAAATACTTTTGTGTGAACCTCATAAAAAAGGGGGGAAAATCCCTAATGAAAATATCATGTCACTGACATACAGTATCATACTGAAATCATTTCGGTTCAGTCTATGGTCATTCCTACAGGCCCGATTTAGTTGTGTGTCAATGTCTTTTTAGTCGAGTGGCCTGTTTTTCTGATACATCAGATCATATTGAAATATCAGACACTTTCTGTGCTAAAATGAAAAGAGTCCAAAGAATACAGCAAAAGCTTGTGAGGCCCAGACTCTAGGTTTCATTTGTGACCTAGAACAATTGTATTTTAATGCACAGAGTTATCCATCTGATCTTCTGCAACATTGCGCATGTCATTGCAAGGAATCTAGGACATGCTGTGTTTCTTGGGGAGCGTTAGAGAGCTCTTCTGCACGGCTGCATCCACAAGCAGCTTCTGTCTGTCTTGCTCTATAGTATCTACTTGTAATTTGAGTCAATCTCAGGTTGTCTGCACACACTTTCCCTCTTCTGTGGACATTAATGTGTCCAGTGTGACTCTCTTCTTTGACTATAGCCTCAGAGCCATTTCTGTGCTTTTAAAAGGCTTTGCTGTTTTCGTCTTCCACGTTGCATAATAGACCTAAATGAAAGTCCTCCTTGTGGACCACATTCAGGAGAAGCGAGATCCACTTCCTGTTTTTAGGTCAGGTCCAACGACCGTGAAGAAACAATGTGCTGAGTTCAGTTCACTGTCCATTACTGACACAGTTTTCATCATTTGATTTAGGAATTTTGATGTAAACATCATTATTACTTTCACACATAGGATAGTTTTTCTGAATGTAACTAATCCTGCACCATTTTGTGCTACAGACGTGAATGATCCCTCAAATCATGTGCTGATACAATTCTCAGTGATCAGACTGAGATTTCACCTGCATGGTGGACAAGAAGATGACACTGTAAAATGCTGTAGACATATAGTGAAAGAGGGACCAGAGACACAATAGCTGCGTCTCATTTCGGAGGCTGCGTCCTCCAGAGGTCACATTTGAAGGCTGCATACGTCATCAAGGATGTCTTATTTAAGAAAAGTAACAGTAATAAAACTGACTGTTATTCCTTGTGAGGTGTAAAATACTGTCATTTCTTTCTTACTTTGCAATCTAATGGATACTTTTCTTAAATGAGACCGACTCAATGACATATGCAGCCTTCAAATGCGACCTCCGGAGGACGCAGCCTTCGAAATGAGATGCAGTTAATGTTTTGATTTGGTTACTAGGGTGTTTCTAGGTGATTACTAACTGACCCATCTAAAAATGCCCAAGCAACCACCCAGAACACCCTAGCATTGGCCAGTTTTCAGTATTTGGGTCAGTTTTTGGCTGGTTTCTGCATTTAACTGGTAGAAAGTGATATATCTCCCACTTGCAAATTTGTTTCTAATAATTGTGACTTTATATCTCATAATGTGACTATGATATATTCTAATACAAAATACAAAATCACACCGTGAGCTTTGGAAAAAAGTATTACTATTATTATTATTATTATTATTATTACACTTCACAATATGACTTTTATCTATCAATTGCCAATTAATTTCTCACAATGTGACTATTATTTTCTGAAATATAATATTACAATGTGATCTTTATAAATAAAACCTTATTATTATTATTATTACTGAATGTCACTATATCTCACAAGTGCAAATTAATATCTCACAATGTGACTATTATTTTCTGAAATATAAAATTACATTGTGATCTTTATAAATAAAACATTATTATTATTATTATTATTATTAATAAATGTGACTATATCTCACAAGTGCAAATTAATATCTCACAACGTGACTATTCTCACAATTTCAACGTATCTTTTTTATAATTGTAAAAGATATCTCGCAATGTGACTATATTATTTATTCTAAAATATAAAATCACATTGTGAGATTTTTAAATAAAACATTATTATTATTATTATTATTATTA
>RJVU01053773.1:2017215-2041373 GCA_003731715.1 Anabarilius grahami
CGGGCCCTGATTTCCCCCGGCTAGACCGACCCGCCGCACCACTTGCCTTTTCTGTGTTCAGTATTCTGTCTCTTTACCAAAAGAAGATGGACTCCTGTGTTCATGTGCTGTTTCTGCTGCTAAATGTAAGATTCTTAACTCCACATAAGTGCTCGTACAGGCCCAGCAGTGTGGAGGGCTGTGCAAGTTACGCTAGCTCCATCAGCTGTCATGTGTCGTCAGGCTGTGATGTCGTCTTTGACGTTGCTGTATAAACTGATTGTCATAAACGTGATGCCTCTTTGTCATTTTTGAGTGGCGTTGGTTACTTGTGGCTTTCTCTGGTCCCATCTTTTCTTGTGTCACGTCACATGCCAACTTATATCATTCTAATGGCCATTATTTACATGCGGAATCCTTTTCGTCACATCGCATTCATCATGCAAAGGCTGTTGTGTTGATGCAGTGTCTTAACTATTGCATCAAAGACAATTAAGCAATAAGGCACTGTACAAGAGGCCAGGCTATATTGTGAATATAGTGTTTTTAGGGGCCGTTCCTCAAAAGGACACATTATTGTATTCTGTCTATGCTGTTTTTGAACCGTTTGCATGTATAAGAATGTTGTGGACGATGATTTGGGGTCAAGGTTTGGCTGGTTAGTTTCAGCAGGAAGATGCTGCTGTTATATGCTGTGATGTATGGAAGGCAGTTCAGGGTAATTGTGACTCACAAATGCAACTTTATAGCTCACAATTGTGAATATCACAATATTGTGATGATATTGTGATTAAATCACAACATCGGTTTCGTATTTTTCAATTGTGACTGTGTTTCTCATAATTGTGACTTTAAAGATAATGATATTGTGACTCACTCTAAATAATAGCTGTAAAAAACAAACAAAACTAATTTACACAGTAAAATACCGTTTTTATATTGTAATATACCACAATAAACAGTAATATACTGTTAAAAAAAATGCATTCTGGGTAATATTTGTCATTTTCGAGAAAGTAGCCTATACCCACTTTCTCAAAAACGACAAATAATATTACCCAAAATGCATTGTAATATACCTAAGTAATATACCGCAAAACACAATACATTCTGGGTAATATTTGTCGTTTTCAAGAAAGTAGCCTATAGGTTACTTTCTTGAAAATGACAAAATTACCCAGAATGCATTGTTTTTATGGTACATTACTGTTTTAATGAAAAACTGTATTTTACTCTGTAAGTTTTTTTTGTTGTTTTTTTACAGCTATTTTTTAGTGCTATATCACAATAGTGGCTTTATATTTTACAATTGTGACTACATGTTTTTTCTTCTTATAATTGTGATTTTATATCATAATTTGAATTTATATCTTACAAAAGTGGGTTAATATCTCACAATGCGACTTCATGTCCCATAATTTGACTTTACATCTCACAAATTTGACTTAATATCTCAAAATCTGAATTTATATCTCACAGATGCAACTTTAAATAACACAATAGCAGCTATATATATTTTACATTTGTGGCTACAATTTTTCATGTGAATGGAGCTTTATTTTTCTTAATTGTGACTTTATATCTCATAATTTGACTTTATATCTTACAATTGTGAGTTAATTTCTCACAATGTGACTTTATACTTCACAATTGATGTCTCAAAATGATTTTGTGACTATCACAATTTGTTTTTATTCTGATGCAGACAGTGCAAAATTAGTTTTGTAGTCTAACAAAGTATTTTTGTAAGCAACATACAAATATTAAATTATAAAATAGTACATTAGATGTTTTAGCACTTCCAATAAAAGCATGAAGTTGATTTTTTCCCTCAGCTGCCTTTTATGTCACAGTTTGTTAATTGCTAGTGACGGGTTTGAAACTGTGCGTTATTATAGGGGCCGTTTACATGNTTTTCTTAATTGTGACTTTATATCTCATAATTTGACTTTATATCTTACAACTGTGAGTTAATTTCTCACAATGTGACTTTATACTTCACAATTTATGTCTCAAAATGATTTTGTGACTATCACAATTTATTTCTCAGAATTTTTCATAATATTTTTATTAGATTAATCTGTATCTCATAATTATCTTTTTATTTATTTTTATTCTGATGCAGACAGTGCAAAATTAGTTTTGTAGTCTAACAAAGTATTTTTGTAAGCAACATACAAATATTAAATTATAAAATAGTACATTAGATGTTTTAGCACTTCCAATAAAAGCATGAAGTTGATTTTTTCCCTCAGCTGCCTTTTATGTCACAGTTTGTTAATTGCTAGTGACGGGTTTGAAACTGTGCGTTATTATAGGGGCCGTTTACATGATACCGTTTTCAACTAAAAACTGAATAGTTTTTTATTGCTTATAGACCATTCATTTTACATGACGACTGAAAACGATGCCATTATCGTTTCCATGTAAACGTGGATTTGTGACATCATGCACATATGTGTTACGTGTTCAGTCTATAGGCGTGTAATGTTTCTTTACAAAGTGACATCGCCATCTACTGGCCTGGCAGCAGAATACAGCGATATTAGTTGTTTTCACGGATCCATGTGAATGGGGATCGTTTTGACAATGTTGCCGTCTTTACATTAAAAAAAAAGCAAAGGAAAAACTTTTTTCAATTTTTTGTACATCGTTGTTGTGTAAACGTACCCATATAGTGCAACAGTCGAGTTCTGAAAGTAAAACTGATTCATACATTAATTTCCTCCATAAGGGAATGTATTTTCAATTTTCAACTTACAAATCTTTAAAGACAGAACTACTCTACGCTATGAGTTTGTTAATCAATTCTATTTGCTTCTGTTGAAGATGTCAACCAGCATTATTTCAACTTGATTTTAAAATAATCGTTTTTAAAGGATTCACTTTAAAACGAAAATTACCCTATGATTTACTCACCCTCAAGCCATCCTAGGTGTATATGACTTTCTTCTTTCAGACGAATATGATCAGAGTTATATTAATAATCACCGTGACGCGTCCAAGCTTTAATGTGGCAATGCATGGAAACCACCTGTTTGAAACTCCAAAAAAGTGCATCCATCCATCAAAAACGTACTCCACACGGCTCCGGGGGGTTAATAAAGGCCTTCTGAAGCGAAGTGATGCATATGTGTAAGAAAAATATCCATATTTAACACGTTATGAAGTAAAATAACTAGCTTCCACCAGACCGGCTTCTGTATTCAACTTACGAAGAAAGTGTAACGCCTCTCGAAGTTCAAAACACCTGTGCTATGTCCTACGCCTTCCCTATTAAACTTACGAAGAAAGTGTAACGCCTCTCGCAGTTCAAAACACTTGTGCTATGTCCTACGCCTTCCCTATTTAACTTACGGAAAAAGCGTAATTGACACGACTTAAGCTAGATATTTTACTTTATATTGTGTTTAAATATGGATATTTTTCTTACACAAATGCATCGCTTCACTTCAGAAGACATTTATTAACCCCCCTGAGCTGTGTGGAGAACGTTTATGATGGATAGATGCACTTTCTTGATTTTCAAACAGATGGTTTCCATACACTGCCATTATAAAGCTTTGGAGCATCAGGGTGATTATTAATATAACTCCTATTGTATTCGTCTAAAAGAAGCAAATCATATACACCTAGGATGGCTTGAGGGTGAGTAAATCATGGGGTAATTTTAATTTTAAAGTGAACTAATCCTTTAACAGCAGAATTCATGGTAAAAAAAAAAACTACATTACCCATAATGCATAACGCACAAAGCATTATGGGGAATAGGAAAAAGGCGGATAGTGCCACGAGCCAATCAGTGTTGTCATGAAGGCATGTTCCTGCAGTTCCAGGGTGATCAGTCACCTGACATTTATGTGGCGGTATTGAGTGTTTATATTAGCAATAGTGTGAATGGGAATTAATATTCTTTCTAGCTGGTTTTAATACAAGAAAGTGTGCAAAAGCTCCTCCTGCTTGTCATGACTGCAACCTCTTTAGCTCTGACATTATTCACAATACAACACCACTTCAATGCCTTATTGCTTTTGTAAAACAGTTACTTCATAATGAAAATATAAAGGGCACAATTTTTTATTAACTTTTTATCAACTAATTAATCACGTGCCATCCTTCTGCTAGACTTGCTGTGCAGTGCTGGTGAACAGGTGTTTGTGTCAAGATAGTTACTATTGACCAGTATGCATCCAGGACTTGAAATATCGGTTTATGATGTTCATTAGAGCATCACTATGATGCAACAGCAGGATAACGAATTACCAAAACAATAAATTAAATCCCAATGTAAAGGACACTTATACCCTTCAATGAAAATCATGTGGTAAAAAAAGCAAAAGGAAAAAAATACATGAGGCTGTACTTTTTGTGCTGTTTCTTTTTCAGTGTTTTATAGTTCAATGCGCCTTTGAAAAAGCCTGGTGTGCAACTGCAGTGGCCCAGTTGCATGACCTTCAATACTGCAGAGAATCTTTTAGTCCAAGTGAAAGAAAAAGGACAGCTTGAGGATGCACACATAGTTCTCACCTTAAATGATCCAAAGTGTTTAGCTCTGTTTTATTTCATTTTGATGGGGAAAATATTCATGGATTTATCTGTGAATGATACCTTGTCGCATTCTACAGTGAAACACTATTAATACTTATGTGAAACGAGGGACGCCACCCGTACAACATGCCACTGCAGGATATGAGTCACCAGTACTACATACAGAGGAAGACAGCTCAGTGATTACTCTACATTTGTGTTAGGTTATTTATAGGATAAAATTCCATTTATGAGCCGAGGTGTGTTCTGTCTTTTAATAAGATAATGCTTTGTAAAGCCCAGAGCTTCACAAAAATTCAACCAAAAATTTAAATTCTGTCATCATTTAGCCTACTGTTGCAAACCTGCATGACTTTTTTATTTCTGTGGAACAAGAAAGGAGAAGTTTAGAAGAATGAGCTGTGAATGTGACTGTAAATGTGTTCAACGACTTCAATTTCAATCTGTTCTTTACACAAAGCCAGTGTAACTAAGTATTCTTACTTCGTTAGTGTACCCACTTAAGTATATTTTTCAAGAAGCATCAGAGTATTTTTATATTGGGAAACTTTTACTTCACTACATTCCAAAGCATAATATTGTACTTTATAATCACTACATTTCATTAAAACATGCCGTTTCTCATTATTTTGGACTGATGAAATCATCACCCGCTCAGAGACGCGATAGCTAGTGTCCGATTCATGAACGTCCTGATTCTGATTCTTTTCAATAAACCTGTTTAATCAGTTCACAATTCGTGAATTGTACTGATCCGATTGCATCTGTTCTCAACAACACACTGGCCCTGTCCCAAATGGCACACTTCATGTGCACTTTCGGTCTTGTGGACTTACAATGGCAACTGCGTGCGCATGTCCGTTAAGTCCACGAGACCGTAGGATGTCCAATTTATCATTTTAGCTTTCAGAAGGGTGCTCGCAAGCAGCCGCTATGCACCCTTCTATGCGCACATCTGCTGAGCCCGCAAGCCCACAAGCTACACAGAGAACCTCTACCCGGCAGTCAAAGTGGCATTACGTCACAAAAGTGCAGACTCAGAGGAAAATTGTGAGGGTTTAGGGTGCCATTTGGGACAGGGCCACTGATTCAAATGATTTGGTCTCAGAGCGAGTCTCCAGTTAACAATTCACTGAATTCACAAGTCTGTCTCAAAATGAGCTAAGAACGGGAGATCCTCAGAGCTCGAGTGCGCGTGACTGATGGTGCGAAAAGTAGGCTAAGTTACGAATTTTAGGATTTATAATTGTAAATGAAAATCATATTAAGGTCAGGACTTGTTTGTGAACAAAATTTGCTGTAAAAGGCAAGCTGTTTATGCCCATTGTATGAAATGCTTGAATGTCTACATTTGTTTATTAAACGGGGAAGGTTTTTTGAAAAAAAAAAAAATGTTACAATAATAATAATGAATGCCCAATCATCTTGCCTGCTGCCGTAGACAGCAGGTCTGTATTAGTCTGTATCCATACAAACAAACTTGCACGTATATGTATGAAACTCGGTATACATATAGACCTTATATAGACTTCCGCACTCATAGTCATAAGCTCCACCCAACAGGAAGTCTGCAATGTAGGATTGTTTGAAAATTGCATGCTTTGGAATTGATATACTCCTCCTAGGCGATTCAGCTGATCGGTCAGCATGAAGCCAAGACATTGAGAATGTGGCGCCGGGGCTTGGACCCGTCATCGCTGCTTGCAGCTATATTATTGTTTATACTTGTTAACACATTTACATCAAATGTGCCGCACGGGTCCTCAAAAGTGAAGCCAAAATGTTTCAATCACCCCAAGGTGGCTGGACGCATTATAGATCATAAACCCCACCCTCTCCATGTAATCTTATGGGACGTGAGACAAATGAAACAATCAAATTACTCTTCAAACAAATTTTTTTACAAAGATGGTTTCTGTCATTTTTGGTAGTTTTTATCACGCTGATGTAAGTTAAAGTGTTCGTTTTAAAAAATAAATAAATTTGGTTTTAGTTAGCGGGGTTGTGACTTCATGATTGACAGTAGTGATTGACAGCAAGTAGTCACTGAAGCATCAACAGACTTTTTTTTCTGGATCTTCGGGAGGAGATTGGAGCCTTAACTTTAATTTATACATATCCATAACTCTCTCACATCGACATAATGAGTAGTTCTGCAGTCAACTGTACTAACCGATTCTGCGGGAGTGTGGGCGGGGCCTTGATAGCTCCACTTCATGCTCACTACTGCGCAGACTCAGGTTCCAAGATGTCAGCGCCATACTGGGACATTAGCGGCTTCAGTTTTCTACAATGGAAGAGGGTGCAGGTGCGTCGTGTATCTTTGTTTACAGTGTATGGTTTACACACACATTTTATTTTCCCTCATTTTAATATTCTAAATGGTAAGCCTATCTTTTGTTATTTTCATATGTTTGCACACTTGAATTATTAGTATTATCAGCAGTAGCCTAGTTATCATTGTGATCAATAAGTGTCTGCACAAGCTTCCTTACCGACAAGCTACTTGACAATCCGTAAAAATTCATAATCATGTCAGACTGAGCTGTATCCTAAACGCTCTATCTGTGTGTCTAGTACATTAAGTCAACATGACTTTAGAAGATTTGGAATAGAGCACTTGGACCACTTTTATGCTACTGTTTTGGTGCTTTTTGTGTTCCACAGAAGAAAGAAACCCATACAGGTTTAGAAACACACAAGAAGGAGTAAATCTATTAAATGAAGTAAATCGGCAAAAGATAGGAAGTATTCCTCAGAGGTTTTTGTCCCAAATGTGCAGTTCTCATGCAATAGCAGAACATCACTGCTGACTTTCCTAAATGTATAGATCATGACGTGTTTTTCTGTCGTAGATGCTCTGAAAGTGCTGAATCTGTGCTTATTCTACAGTTTTTCTAAAATCAGGTGTTATTCTAAAGCTGCAAACATACTGTGTTTTCATCATAACAAGGACGTTCACTACCGTTCCAAGGTCAGGGGTCGGTAAGACCTTCTAATGTTTTTGAAAGAAGTCTATTCTGCCCACCAAGGCATTAATTTGAGCAAAAATACAGTAAAAACAATAATATTGTAAAATATTATTACAATTCAAAATAGCCGTTTTCTGTTATAATAGATTTTAAAATGTAATTTATTCCTGTGATCAAAGCTGAATTTTCAGCATCATTACTCCAGTCTTCAGTGTCACATGATCCTTCAGAAATCATTCTAATATGATGATTTGATGCTCAAGAAACATTTATTATTATCATTGTTAAAAAATATAGTTCATATTTGTGCTTCAGTGCTTCATATTTTGGTGAAAAGCAAAAGAACAGCAAAAACTAAATAAATCTTATCGACCCCAAACTTTTGAACATAGTGTATAAATGTTCAATTTCCTTTATGTTCCCAATTCCAGCCTGAAAGCTTCAACCTTCTGAAGTGTTAAATGTTCCCCTAAGTAATATTGAAGATCAAATTTGTTGTCACATAGTCTAGGGAACGGAAGACCTGACTACAGTTGGTGACGCTTGAGCGGTTCGTTTCTATGGCTGTCATGTTATGGCCACAGATGGGCTGGATTGTCACCATTTTGGAGAGGGAGTTGAAGGGAAATGCTGTCACACTGTGACCAGATGGAGGCCCTCTATCTCTCGGTTGTGTAGTAGGTGTATTCTTTTTAATGATTAGCTTCTAATAACCAAATTAAACTATGTTTGTTATCATCTGAGGGTTGATTACATAAATGTTAATCTGTGTGCAATTCGCGCCCACCATATCACCACCAACTACAGTCAGTCAGTCATTTTCTTTGCTATAGCCTACAGTGTACACAAGTGAATCTGCCTTCACTGGTTATTCACTCCAGTGGGTCTGAAAGCCCGCACCTGCTTCCATAACACACCCCATCCATCATTTCGCACACACAGACACACACACACACACTATTACACACTCCTATAAATCCCCTTATGGAGTCCTAACAGACTCAAAGCAGATGGTCTTCTCCATATCCATCCCACACAGCAGGCTTCTTCCATGCCAGGATGCCATACTGTAGGGAATGTTCCAGGATCCTACTGAGAACGGGTTTTCCTTTGTCCTCCAGACCTGGCGCTACCTTTTTCCATTGCATGGTCCATCACACAGAAGTCCCCAGAGACCTTTGCAACAGGATATAGTCCTATGGCCCATATCCCAGAGTTCACTGAGATGACATGTGGCATTTTGTGAAAGCTTGGTGAAGATGAAACCTCTGGATCTTTTTTGATTTGATGTTATTATTTTTCTTTGCACTTACTTAAATGTGATTAACCTTATGATAATTCATACATATTGACAGAAAAACACAGAATTGTTGACATTTTTGCAGATTTATTAAAAAAGAAAAACTGAAATATCACATGGTCCTAAGTATTCAGACGTGACACTCATATATTTAACTCAGGTGCTGTCCGTTTCTTCTGATCATCCTTGAGATGGTTCTACACCTTCATTTGAGTCCAGCTGTGTTTGATTATACTGATTGGACTTGATTAGGAAAGCCACACACCTGTCTATATAAGACCTTACAGCTCACAGTACATGTCAGAGCAAATGAGAATCATGAGGTCAAAGGAACTGCCTGAAGAGCTCAGAGACAGAATTGTGGCAAGGCACAGATCTGGCCAAGGTTACAAAACAATTTCTGCTGCACTTAAGGTTCCTAAGAGCACAGTGGCCTCCATAATCCTTAAATGGAAGACGTTTGGGACGACCAGAACTATCGGGGGAGAAGAGCCTTGGTGAGAGAGGTAAAGAAGAACCCAAAGATCACTGTGGCTGAGCTCCAGAGATGCAGTCGGGAGATGGGAGAAAGTTGTAGAAAGTCAACCATCACTGCAGCCCTCCACCAGTCGGGGCTTTATGGCAGAGTGGCCCGACGGAAGCCTCTCCTCAGCGCAAGACACATGAAAGCCTGCATGGAGTTTGCTAAAAAACACCTGAAGGACTCCAAGATGGTGAGAAATAAGATTCTCTGGTCTGATGAGACCAAGATAGAACTTTTTGGCCTTAATTCTAAGCGGTATGTGTGGAGAAAACCAGGCACTGCTCATCACCTGTCCAATACAGTCCCAACAGTGAAGCATGGTGGTGGCAGCATCATGCTGTGGGGGTGTTTTTCAGCTGCAGGGACAGGACGACTGGTTGCAATTGAGGGAAAGATGAATGCGGCCAAGTACAGGGAAATCCTGGACGAAAACCTTCTCCAGAGTGCTCAGGACCTCAGACTGGGCCGAAGGTTTACCTTCCAACAAGACAATGACCCTAAGCACACAGCTAAAATAACGAAGGAGTGGCTTCACAACAACTCCGTGACTGTTCTTGAATGGCCCAGCCAGAGCCCTGACTTAAACCCAATTGAGCATCTCTGGAGAGACCTAAAAATGGCTGTCCACCAACGTTTACCATCCAACCTGACAGAACTGGAGAGGAACTGCGAGGAGGAATGGCAGAGGATCCCCAAATCCAGGTGTGAAAAACTTGTTGCATCTTTCCCAAAAAGACTCATGGCTGTATTAGATCAAAAGGGTGATTCTACTAAATACTGAGCAAAGGGTCTGAATACTTAGGACCATGTGATATTTCAGTTTTTCTTTTTTAATAAATCTGCAAAAATGTCAACAATTCTGTGTTTTTCTGTCAATATGGGGTGCTGTGTGTACATTGAGGGAAAAAAATTAACTTAAATGATTTTAGCAAATGGCTGCAATATAACAAAGAGTGAAAAATTTAAGGGGGTCTGAATACTTTCCGTACCCACTGTATATATATGCTACAAACAAACATGACTGTTTCTTCCTTCCAGATGAACTTAAGTGGCCAAAAAGCATTCTTAAGTTCAACAAACTGCATTTAATAGAAATATAAACTATAAAACATTTTCATTTAATTGCAATTAACATGCAATTAAAGGATTAGATCACTTTAAAATGAAAATTACCCCAAGCTTTACTCACCCTCAAGCCATCCTAGGTGGATATGACTTTCTTCTTCTGATGAACACAATCGGAGTTATATTAATAAATATCCTGACCCATTCAAGCTTTATTATAGCACAGAACAGGGTCATTCAGTTTGAAGCTCCAGAAAGTGCATCCATCCATCATAAACGTACTCCACATAGCTCCGGGGGGTTAATAAAGGCCTTCTGAAGTGAAGTGATGTGTTTGTGTAAGAAAAATATCCATATTTAACAAGTTATGAAGTAAAATATCTAGCTTCCGCTAGACCGCCTTCCATATTCAACAACATTCCATTACAAAATAACAGTAGAATCTATAAAAATATGATGGGTTTGCTTGTCCACCATGACACTCGCTGTGAGAATACTGACAGCGGAGTGATTCAAACGGTGAAACGGTTACCATGCGATACTGGAAGAATATTGCATGGCTGGAAAGACCTCTCAGCCAATCAGATTCGAGAACCAGAAAGAACTGTTGTATAAATAGAAGTAAAGAACAATTCAAAATAAAATACATAACTTTTTGCTCTTTCATTGGGTCTGATTTTACATCTGCCAGCACAAGTTTCTGGCCCAGTTTGCTGTAGTTTGCCTGCTGTGCACCATCCCTAAATTATTCTTATTTGACCTAGAGCACAGCAAGGGGAACATGTACATCTTAATAGCGTGCCAGAGGTGATAAGAGTGCTCTCTGTTGCTATGGCAGGTGCGCTCTTTCCTCACAGTGTCCTCAGGGCATAAGTACAACGCACGAGAGAGAGAGAGGCCTGCTTCGATATGTATCACATCATTAGAAAAGTGACTATAAGTCCTGGGACAATAGGGAAAGCAAATGACCTTGATGTGTCAACTGAACTGACATGCTCACTCCCACGAATTCAGGGAGAAAAACAGCTGGTGTGCATATGCATATAAGCGTGTGTCATCATCGCTGTTTGCAGCGTATCGAATGTGCATCTAATCACGGACCTCATGAAAGCCGAATTGATCTGACCAGTTTGGGTTGTTTTCCAGTCAATGTATTTGTCCATTCCTGCAAAAGCTCTACAGGTAATGAGCAGGAGACCTTATATGGATTTTTCCACTCGCTAGGAATAGGAGGGAAGTGAACTCTCGCCTGAAATCAATAGGAATTATCCATTCAGAGAGGCGGCGTGCAAAATATGACACCGTGTCGGCTGTAGGCTATTGGAACTCATTCCTGCTGAAATGCATGATGGGGAAGGGCTGGAGTTACCGCCCACCTCCCATAAATGTTAGCAGGGCAGACGGATAACTAAAAATATCAGGAGAGGGGCACCTTCAAAAGAGTTACTGTCATGCCGCGTGGAGGAAGTGATGTCATAATGCTTAAACCAATTTTGCACAGATGTTATCTCACAGGGAGATTCTCTCCTAACAAGTTTCCCGTCCCCTTTCAGTGTGTCGTTTCCATTACTGCCTCTCAAATTAGACTATCATATCACTAACTTTGACAAAGAGCCAGAGCCTGCCCACCATTGTTTATGTGGGAAATGAAGAGAAAAAGTGGAGCCATTTTGAGTTAATTAAAATAGTATAAATATGATTATAATTTAGAGGTTATTTTAGGGAATTGTGTCACTGTACACTCTAAAAAATGCTGGGTTAAAAACAACCCAAGTTGGGTTAAAAATGGACAAACCCAGCGATTGGGTTGTTTTAACCCAGCGGTTGGGTTAAATGTTTGCTCAACCTGCTGGGTAGTTTTATTTAACTCAACTTTGTATTGCTTGCTTAAAATGAGCCCAAAATATGCTGGAAATTAACATTTATTAATATGTTTAATAAATAATAATTAAACAATAAACATTCATTAAATTGCTTAATAAATGTTCACCTTTTGATTATTATTGTTGCCTCTAGTAATTATGTGTCTGATTTTTAAATACATTATTTTTTTTTAAATAAACTGCACAGCACATTGGGCAAACATTTAACCCAATCGCTGGGTTTGTCTATTTTCAACCCAACTTGGGTTGTTTTTAACCCAGCTTTTTTTAGAGTGTATTAAATAATATTTTTTGAAAATGTAAAAATGCAGAACGTTTTCTGTGATGGGTAGGTTTAGGGTTAGGGAATAAAATATAGAGTTTGTACAGTATAAAAATCATTATGTTCATGGAAAGTCCCCATAAAACATGGAAACCCAACATTAAATTAAAGCTAGTCTGAGTCATTGTGTACTGCAGTCTCCTGCTCTGGTTGCTAAGGTGAAGCATCAAGGTCTCCTGAGCAAATCAGTCCCAGCTCGAAAGGGCACGATCGCAAGCTCACTGCCGTATCGCTCTAGCACACATGCACACTGTCACAAATGCACAAATACACACGTATGCAATCCCTTCAAAATATTACAAACAGTTCAATCAATTATATTGACCAAAACTGAATTTTTTGATGCTAAAGAAACATTATTATTATCAATGTTGAAAACAGTTGTGCTGCTTAATATTTTTGTGGAAACCATAATAGTTTTAGAGGATTCAAAAATTCAACATAATAGAATTTGTTTGAAAGAGAAACCTTTTACATTATAAATGTATTTTCTGTTGCTTTTGATCAAAATAATGTGCCCTTGCATTATATATTTCATACTAATATATATATATATACAGACAGACAACAAGCCCTGTTCTCTATACAGTATAATAAGTGAAGTTATCTTAGAAATTCAGATTATTGACCATTACTGTAGTGGCATACAGTTGTAATTATACAGCCACAGTATCATAAATAAAAACAATAAAGAAGAACACATGAAGTTATAAACCTTGGAAGAATAATTAAGACTGTTAAGCTAATGCAATGCAAACTTTTTTGTTAGCATGATTGTTTTGGGTGAAGGGGCTGCATTTTAAATGCTTTCTTTATAATGGCATGTTTCCTCATAAATAATTAGTAGACCAACAGGGACGTCTTCAGATGGCCCTAGAGAGTGTGTTAAGATGTATATAGCTGTGTGGAGATGGAAGGCCATGAATCATATAGCTTTAAAGGGGCCATTTTCATTTCTGAAGGGGAATCCACTGAGAATTAGCATTAGCTGTTTTACTAAGAGAATTGGTTTTGGGTTAAACTGAAACCTCATACTGAAATCATCATTCCTACTCATTAGGCAGGTATACATTACTTTCTAGCCATCTTAGGAACTGCACTTCACTAGCTTGAGTCCTACCTCACAGGCAGATGCTGCTCAGATTTGTGATGCATCCATTAACTGTACCATTACACCATTTGTCATGATGGTGCTGTGAGGGAAGACAGATTCAGGCTAAAGAGGACTTGAGGGGTTGCTTTCATTCATTCTTCTTCTCCATTCTGATTTTGAAGTGGAAAAGGAGGTACTAAAATGGGTATGATTTTTAGAAAATGTATAAATGGAGAAAATAAATAAACGGTTGAACACACAAAAAAGAAAACACAATTAAAGAAGTATATACAACTTGCACACTATTCCAAGTCTTCTTTAGACTTGCTAAAATGTACTAGTTTTGGTGCTGAACCTGGACCTGATGCACTATTTTGAATATGCAGAATAGTGATATTTAAGGGGAAAGTTTTCAGTGTGAATACTATACATTTCCATCTGTTCCTCAAACAAAGCTAATGTCAAAAATGGCTGTACGGGGTACTTGGTCCTTATGGAGCTTCCCTTTGTGAAAAAGAAGTAGGAGTAGGCTACACTTTAGCATACTTTTAAAAAGAGTACTTATTACAGAAATAATATACTTAAAAATATATTTAAGTGTGAACAATGTAATGTTTTCAGACACTTTACTCCATGTTACAAATAAATGAAAATGTATTATAGTTTAAATGTAAATTAAATGCAGTTAGTTGAACTTAAGGGGTAATTCACACTGAACATGCAATTACATTTCTGTCAATAAGTACTCACCCTCATGCTGTTTCACACCTGTAAAACATTTGTTCATTTGAAACCCAAATTAAGATATTTTTGATGAAATGCGAGAGGTTTTTTTATCCCATAGAAAGCAACATAATTTCCGTCATTCAAGGTCCAGAAAGGTATTAAAGACATTGTTAAAATAGTCAACGTGACTACAGTGGTTCAACCTTAATGTTATGAAGTGACGAGAAAACATTTTGTGCGCAAAAACAAAACAAAAATAACGACTTTATCCAACAATCTCTTCACTACCCTATCAGACTATACACAGTTAAGGTAAATATTGGAGATACTGTATATTGGAAATACTTTCACGAACTAGTCTAGGTTTTTCGCTCAGCCTCCATAAAAACACTGCAGCACAATTCTCTGGACTCTCTGGGTCAATAGCTATGTTACAATCACCCTGTTTTTGAAGTATCGCATCAGTAACAAATGATGGAAACACTTTAAGAAAAAAAATTCACAGAAAAAAGTTTTTGCACTCGCTTGAGGTGGTTGACTTGTGCGAAAAAGAGTTCATGCTGATAATGGGAGATGGAAACGCATTTGCCGAATAAATTCTGATGTAGCGAACATTAAACTCGCTTGACTAATCGGCTGTTTCCGCTGATGGTGTTTTATTTACTGTTGGTTACTAGGTTACCAATACCAATTGTCGAATTATGTTGCTGCCGGTGGGTACCGACACTCTGTTGTGTCTTTCTCTCCGTGCGATGGTGTGCTTGATGATTTCTTTACTCAGAAGTTATTTGCGTCTCGCGAAGAGAAGAACACGGACTGCAAACACATAGCGTGGAATTTTCTTACTCAAACCACTGCCTGCTGCTGCTTCTGACTGCTATTAGATGGAAAAGCTGCCCATAACTGCTGGTCTAGGACCAGGCAAAACAGGTTTGGCAAATGATCCAGTGCATAAGGTTTCTATTTGCAACGTGGTTTGCAGCATTGAGCAATGTAGCTAATCACAAACATATCTGTTGATTTCTTGAACTCAATGGCCAATCAGAGGTGTTTAATTTAGCACTGAACAAAAACTCCACTGTTTTGAGCGGTGAGTGGATTTTGAGTTATCCACGCAATGAATAAGAAATTAATTGTGCAGTCAGCTTCATTTATTATAACAGAATTTGGTGAGATTGCGATTAACTAAGATGAGGGACAGGTTTAAATGATTATAAAGGGTGTGTAAATTATCTTTTTCCATGGGGATCAGTGCCTATGACCAATATCATTATCATCTACTTCAGTGGTCACCAACCCTTTTAAGCCCAAGATCCCTGACCTCGACCTTTATGAAAGACAAGATCTACCAATTGAAGAATTTATAGAATAAGACAGCCCAGATTGTATTTAGTATTTTTAGTATTCCATGGCAAATTCAGATTTCGAATATTTCATTTATTTTTACAAGAAAATTGGCTGATTCAGATAGAGATTTTTTATTATTATTATTATATTGTTTATTTGCTCTATAACAAGCAAACTGGCCTTAAACAAAAATATCTAGTCATTTCAAATTAGAGGTAACCACTGCATTTGAATCATGATCCAAACAAAGATGCTACACATGTTGCATGAGCAGTTGTTTTTGATTTGAATTAGATTCTATTTCAAGATTTAAATAAAAAAACAGAACGGTCTGACTTTATCTTTGTGAAATTATATGCTACACACAAAAAAGCATGAAACAAACACAGCAGGCAGGCTGAATGAGATGCAAATGCACTCCCTGACAGCAGGTGGCACTTATGGAACAGCAGCAAAGTCCCTTTAAGACAAGTTATTTCACTCGGCGGCCATCTTTGAAACGCCTCTCGGGCATTCAAGTGCAGCTCCTATCTCTTTGAATGAGGAAACATCAAATTCTCCAAAGCTGTTTGCCAAGCTTTTGATTAAATTTCATATTTGAAATCACCAATGAAATCTGACAACAACTGTCTCATAAATTTTGCTTCTAAATGCTCGAATCTTGACAATTATTTTCCAGGCTGGATCAAGCTAATGTGAATGCGCGGTCCTAAATGCGCGTTTCTTGTGCCTCATTTCAGAGGTGCGCGTCTGACTGTTTCTATAGGAACCGGAGCTTCTAACGGCCGCTGCACTGACGTGATGACTTTACCAATCGGCGATTGGCTCTTATTTAGAAGGCGGGACTTTTTCCACCATATTGTGCGTTGCACTTTCTCCCATTCAAAACAATACGAGTGACGCGTCTTGTGTTATTCTATAGTCATTGACAGCAGTGATGCAGTGTTTCCTTGGTTACCGCTGTAAACAAAGCAGCACTGCACTTATATATTAATATATAATAATTATATTATAATTAATATATATATTATAGTTACTTTATTCGGAAGTAAGAGGAAAATAAAATGCCATTGCCATCGAAACTTTTCTGAAGACAGTAAGTTCCCTTCAAAGATACATTCATATAACCCCTCACCCCCAATACAATATTTATATTTTCTCCCTATATTTCAAGCATCGTGAACAGTGAGCTGCTCTGCCTGCTACATAATTTTCTCCTCTTTGCGTTCGTCTTCAGCGTCTCTGGCCTCTTGTTAACGGCCATTTACAGATTCAGGCATGATGTGGGCTATTTACTTTTATCACTTTCCCAGTTGCTCCCGAAAATAACAGAAAAAATAAATACAAAAATACAGTACAAAGACTGTGTTACGTGTGCAGTATGCAGTAGAGATGATGTGTACGCGGAGATCCACAAAGATGGGTTTTTTAATAACAACCAAGGAGCTGAAGCACATACACACATATACATAAGTTAAACATTAGTTTAACATAGCATAAACATAAGAACAGACCAAGACCGCCGGAGATCCACATAAAGGATGGGTATTTTCCTTATTCCTGAGCCCCCGAAGTCTCTCAAGACGGAGGAACGGCTGTGCTATCTGCGGCAGTATGGCAGACCGTTGGAGAGGTATGTGGAGGAGTTTCTGGAGGTATCTTCTCTGGTGAGTTGGACTGATGCCTGCCTCAATGCGGTTTTTCTGATGGGTCTGGACAAGGATATGATTCGTTATTGCGAACCTGCCTGTAATTTCTCACTAGTCGATTCCATAAAATTTATTCTCTTTTTAAATGGTTCCAAATTCGAAGTTGATGTAGTACGAGAGAATCTTCGTGTTCCTTGTCCAGCCCCATCAGAGACTCGCCGTGCATTACCAACTCACCACACCCCAGAACCCTGCACATACCGCTTCAACGGTCCTGTTCAGCCCAATGCTCCAGCCTCCTCTCCAGTCTCGGCTGAGCCCGCTCCAGTCCCCGTGGGGGTTTTAATTGAATATGAGGGGATGTACTGGACCCCTCTTCATGCCGCCAAGCCCTATGCTCCTGCCGCCGCAGCCGAGCCCTATGCTCCAGCCGCCGCCGCCGAGCCCTCCGCTCCAGCCCTCTCCGAGGCAGCATCTCCAGCCCTCTCCGAGCCAGCATCTCCAGCCCTCTCCGAGCCAGTAGCTCCAGCCCTCTCCGAGCCAGCATCTCCAGCACTCTCCGAGCCAGCAGCTCCAGCCCTCTCTGAGCCAGCAGCTCCATGCTCCGCCGCCGCCGAGCCTTATTGGCTGATGTGAAAAACACAAGGGTGGGTTGTACCAATAAGGATTAAATTAAGCAAAGTTTAAAACTAATCAAGGATTTGTTGATCTGGGTTTTATTTTAAATCGAGTTGTGTTGCACCACTTAATTTTAAACACTCGTGTTTAATTAATATTCTGTGTTAATTTGTTTGCCTGTACAAAGTATGCATAATCAATAAGGCATATGTTGAATTTGGTCTTTTAATATCACTGTCTTACTATATTAGATTTTACTACAAACCTGGTAAAAATTACTGGCGGTCAATGGAGGAAAGTTGTTTTGCCCGTCATGGGGGCGTTCCCCTCAGGGTGTGACGTCATGTAAAAACTATCAATAACAGGGTCATTTAGAAAAAAGGGGCGTGGCCAAATGTACCCAAAGTCTATAATCCCTAAACGAAAATTTAGACATTAGGTAAGAACATGCTGAAAATGATTCCAAACAAGCATGCAAACTTTTATAGAGATCGGGCTATTGGTGGGATTATAACTGTTAAAAAGGTGTAAAATGCCATATTTATGGAAAATCGCATGACATGGCCTTTTTCCTGTCTGATTTATGTAGAACTTCATGAAATTAGGTGAACACATGCAACACTTGATTCTAAAGAAGCATGCCAACTTTAATGGAGATCGGACCATAGGTGGCGCTATAACTGTTATTTCCTTAGTAAACTGCCTGTATTGGCTGTGCATATTTTTTTTTTCTCATCTATGATCTAGATGGTTACAGGTTTCTAAATAAAGCAATAACTTTTTACGCATGTAAGGCTTTTAAGCCTTAAAGCACTTGAACCCCCATAATTGTTGCTCGCAGCTATATTTTCATAATTAATTCTATTGTCTTTGAAATATGTGTGAAGAGACAAGCATTCATGTTAAACTAAAATATTCTTTATTGTCATTTATATTGAAACTAGAATGTCAAGTATTTAAAATAAATTTGTAATTAATTATACATTTAATATTAAATAACACTACAGTTAAAGTCATCATCAATTACTTTACATGTGCTTTAGTATGTTAGTAAACAAAAATAAGTGTACTTTAAGGCATGACAAAAGATTATTTAAAACATGATTTAAAATATACAAAGTAAATATTTTAATCTGACATTAATACAAATTAACTTTAAAAAAAAAAGTTAATTTAAGTGTGTAAACAAAGAAAAATACTAATTAAAACAGTTTAGCTCTCAGAATAACATAATGACTGAATGAAATGTTTCTTTAACAGTCTAAATGGAGGATGTTTCACCTTTCAACCTTGTCAAATCAGTCAGAAACCACAAACAACCCTAATCTCCTCATCTCCTTATCCAAACATCTACCCATAATACCCACTTTCATCAAATCATCATCACATCAGTCCAGCAGTATCAATAAGGCTACAAATTTGGCTCAGTTCATCAGATGGTGTTTATTTTACTGCTTTAGTAAACATCCAGTGGCGGTGTGCAATCAGCCACTCTCTCTGCTTGTGCATGCAGGTACACAGAGTTCGTCCTCTCTCTCTGGTACAAACAGAGCAACAGTCTCCTAAGAGACTTCAGCACCTCCCTAATGTACCCATTGCAACTTCACGCTACCAATTCCTCATTTCACATTATAAATGAACAGACATATTCAGGTCTTCCAGCCGCCAGGCCTCTGTAAGAATTATCACAGGTTTCTGGCAAGTCTGAAATGTATTTGTGTGCAAAAGAATATGGCATTATTTTTATTTAAGCTGTTATAATTAAATATTGAGCATAAATGCATATGCCAGATTCAGTTTTCCCAAAGTTTTTCTTCTCAATGTATTACATCAATGCTTGAAATCCAGTCTTTACAGCTGACAGACAGTGCATGGAGCATTAGATAGATGGACTCATTAGTGAGTCAGGCAAGTATGAGGGGAAAAAAAGTGCTGTTAATTATGCTTGGGACATCATTATTCACATTTTAGAAGCTGAAGAGAATACATAGTTCAGACATGAAACTCGTTTCGAGCAGCTGATTCTCTTAAAGCCGACTGCTTTGCCTCGACTAAAGATTTTTCGACTTGAGTCATTAATTTAAGCGATTAGTCGACTAATCGCGCGTTTATAATAATAATATATATAAATAATAATAATTAGCCTTTAATCACCTATATAAATACATAGCCTAATCAGCACTCAAACGCACATATAAAGCTTGCAGCAGGTCACCACCAAACGTAATGACTGTCTGAACATTTTAATAATTTATTGATAAACTCGTGTTTTGTGTGTTTTCAACTGCAGAGATTAAGTTGACGATGCTGACTCGTCATCTCTGCAGTAGTGGGCACACCTATATGCACATTTTTATACGGATTACATAATCTGAGAACATTTGTTTTAAATTTGAATCAGTTCGTTTAAAAGTAGCTTTCCAAAGATATATTCCTCGTGTCCATAAGGCAAGTATATGCTGAGTTTCGGTTCATTTTTGTGACACGCTCAAGTTCACTTGAGGCCGAGACGGCAGAAAGCGCATCCTGTTTGTTATCCTCGCTTACTTTCGGTTTGCTTTTCCACTGCAGTTTAGTACCGCTTCAAAATAGGTGGGATTATAGACTGATCATTATAGTTGCACCGCCTCTACTGCCATGGATGCAAACAGCAGAAGTTGAAGATTTCTCAACTTTTCAAGCGCCAACTCAGGCGTTAGCCAACCAGATTGTCTTGTGCAAGCACTCTAGAGCAGTCGCTAGCCAATTGCTTTCATGCAACACCGGAAAGTAAAGTGATTGGCTGTTATCACTATAACGGTCGCATCAACACAAGCTTCAGACACGCCCTCCGTCAAGCGTTAACGCCGACGCCCCGTGTGAATGCAGCATTACCGAACCATACCATGCAGTGACAAAGAGCCATTACATTTAAGAGGTCTTAGGTCTGTGTAATATTACTTTGTTGGTCAAAGGTGTACTACTTACAATCACACGTAATTAAAAAATAATGTTCAGTAAATATTCATTACATATACTGCAAATGTCTCACTGCTACAGTGCAAGGGAGTTATAGTTGGTTAACAGTGCATATGTGATCTCTAAGATGTTCTAAATTATTTTAGTATGTTCATATGCAGTTGCTGTGTTCAAGGTACTTCTTACTGATATAGGTCAAAAATATGGCTTGGGATACTTGCTTATATAAGCATCACTAATAAATAAATAACATATTTTTTATATTAAAATTATTTATTTAACATCTATATAATACATTATCTCTATAGGGCTATAATATGTATCATAAACAATTATATTAAAGGTGCAATATGTAAGATTTTCTGTCCGCTAGAGGTCGCTAGAGGCCTATTCAAAACAAAGGCGTAGCTTGATGACGCCAAGTTTGAGCGCGGAATTTTGAGACGTGGTCTTCACCTCACAGCCGGTGCAAAAGAATCGGGATGGGACTCGGGAAGAAATCATGTTCATGAATGCGATTATTAACGTTATTGTAGTATGAAGCAGAGCAGGACTGAGTGTTGTGGGAGCTGAACGAGGCCGCTGGAGCGATTGCGCAACACACGCAGCACGAGCAGCGGAACTTTTATTATGTCAAAGTCGCCGGCGCCGCTTCTGCTTTTCCGGTCATGAGTATGAGGTAACACAGCTCTGTTTAACATATTAGATACATTTGAGTGTGTTGCAAATGATGTTATAACATTACTCTGTGCGTTCGCTCAGCGGCTGCTGTGAGACACTTGTTGCTCACTGCAGTAAGCTAGATTGGTATTAGAATATCATACTAAATCCTGGATGCCTTGTGTTGATAAATGGCATGCAATTAATTTGAAAACATATTGTATTGATGAAGAAAATTCTGTATTTCTGTTACAAAAAATAAAGCTGCATCTGATTAGGCATGAGGCATGGTAAAGCATGGTACTCGCAAAAAAATCAAGAAAATTAGATTTAAACAATAAGACTAAACGTGTTATATATAACAATTTGTTTTCTGTCTATAAATATATCAAAACAGTTGTTCCCTTGTCTATTAAAAAGTAAATATTAAAGCGTCTTTGGTGTTTCCATAGTTTCTACAAGATAAAACCGGAACCCGAGGGTAACGCGGGTATGACGCAATTGACAGGCGACTCCTCACATGTACCAGAGCCTTGGTTAAAATTGCAATTTTCTCACGATTTACAAATAGTTGCAAATATTTGGGATATTGTAACTACTCAAGTGAACAAAATATATATAACACTGGCCTAGTGGTTTTTGGATATTTTACTGCAAAATTC
Source organism: Anabarilius grahami (assembly GCA_003731715.1). Classification (NCBI taxonomy): domain Eukaryota; kingdom Metazoa; phylum Chordata; class Actinopteri; order Cypriniformes; family Xenocyprididae; genus Anabarilius; species Anabarilius grahami. Next base: position 2,039,521 of record RJVU01053773.1, read on the forward strand.
TTACATATTGCACCTTTAAATATAATATACATGTATATATTTCAAATAAAGCAATAAATGTTATACATTGACTTTATATTGGAAAAAACTATCAATTAAACAATTTAATTTTAAATATTACATTGAATTATTTTCACATATTACATTAATTTATAGTATTTTAGAATAATATATAAAATACTGCATAATTAAATAAATATGTAATATTTATTTAAATATTGAATATTTCAATAAATGTTAAAACAATGTGTAATATGACAACNTTTACAACTTTATATTGTAAAATAATAATAATTATTATTATTATAGTTTTAAAAATGACATATAAGATATTTCCAAATAAAAACTAAATAAATATTTGTAATAAAATGTGATTTACTCAAGAACGGATCCTTGCGACTGTCTTGTGGTGTAGTGAGGTACCAGCAGCAGCTGTATTAGCGCAGAGTAGGCGCGTCCCCTTTAATTTGCCCACGCTGTATAGCGGTAAGGAGTGGTGGTGAGCAACACAGCTCACTGACTGTAGTCCCTTTGTATGCGCAGCAGTGCCCAACTGCAGCCTAAACTGCTCGCTCTTACACAATAATTATGAGTAAAAGACGAAAAGTTGGACTTTGACATGAAATGTCTCGCTCGCGCCGCGCCACTCCCTAAAATGAACGAGGAGAACACAAGTAAGCGCACGAGGAATCCATGTGCATATTTCGATGGATATTTTGCATCTTGAAAACAACTCGGGAAGGTTGACTTTTATTTTTTTTTAAACGCATGATTTAATGCATTAATGCCTTGAGTGAAACGAAATGCGTGAATGCCTTTAGCACAGTAATGCATGGGCATGCTTTGATCATCCACTTAGAGAGAAGAACATATTGCTGAAGCATGTCACTGCAGACACCTCGCGCTTGCTTGAAGGGGTTAAAACACTGATCACAGCCGGTGTGATGTGTTTTTCATGGGTGCATGAGCCTGGAATCTGAATATGTGTCCTCTAATCAAAAAACGTTGTTTTGGGGCAATTGGATAACATCTTAAAAAGGGACGCTGTCTTTGCGCAACGGGGAAAAAAACCCCCAAACAAACAGCCAAATTATGACGGAGAACATCTGAAACGTGATGCTCGATGGATTTTTGCCCTTAAGATGAGCACGTTTGCTCAACAACAAGATGTTGCCACTCCTCAGAGCATCATTTTGGCCATCAAACTCGAGTGGCCACACGTATTCAGGCAATTCTCCTCAGTCTCTTGTGTTAAATGTTACTATCGTGTGTAATGTGAGCATGTTTGAGGCGACGCCCAACGCAAACAGCTCCCCTGTTTCTTTGCAGATCTCTGAATTGAGTCGAGACAACACTGTGAGGACACAGGGGGCGTCAGATTTTGCTGACCTTAGCATCTTTGGACCGTTTCAATGGGAAGCTCTTTGCCAATAACACCTTGAGGGAGTCCCCTTCGCTTTGCCTCCGTTCATTTCTTTGAGACGCGCTGCTGCTTCTGTATGTTTCCCGTTTGTCCTGAAGGCGTGTACGGGTGGATATATTCAAGTTCAGCGCAGCAGATCTGGCGCAGCGGGCGGGAGGAAGACCAGGATCATTGCGGTACCTGTAATGAATGGCTGCTGAAAGACACCACTGACCCTGGCAACGAGACGTTTTATTAGTTTTGCTGGTGTCATGTAAACATAATCATTTAACAAATGATTTCTCTGGCGCTTTGGGGACTCTTGATGCTTGCAGGTAAGCTTGCGTAACCTCCCGTTTGCTTATTGCAGTTATAGCCTATACTGTCTGTGGATCTGGAGCTGACTTCAAGTGTTGTTGTTTTTTTGTTTTTTTTTGGAATAACAATGAAG
>RJVU01053773.1:2049503-2062888 GCA_003731715.1 Anabarilius grahami
ATGTGTGTTATTGAATGCATGGACAAGCCCGTTTACACTGCCAGGACTACAAATCATCTCGTCCATTGAGACAAAGGAATTCTCAATAAGATGTTGTAATTTTAGTGAGCGTTTAATAGAAAAATGCGCGTAACTGATGCTCTCAAAGTATCATATGTAATAGCATCTCCATAGCTGCCTCGTTCTGTCTGAAATTGTGAATATATTGTTTTTATAATATATTCGCTCTGACATTTGGTCTGTACATTTGTAATACTCTAGCGATTTCGAATACTTTTAACGCCTCTATACGAACACAGCTTTGTGGCGATACTTTCCAAGAATCCGCTGCTTTCATTGTTGTCTTAACAAAAGCTATAGCTTTATAAAAAACCTTCGCCATGTAACGCAGTTTCTTAATAGTCGGAAATTCACAGCTGCATTTATATCCTTTAAACCTTATCCAAATGTATTGTAGTATAGGTATACTTCATATACGTTAAGCACAAACACTGGGAAAAAATGAACCTCGAACTGTAATTATCATAGAAGCTTTGCCTATTGATTACTGCAGTATATAAATGTATCAGCAATCAAATCAAGCCTTTATATCTAATAAATATTCAACTGAATGTCATTACAGGCTTTACTGTTCACACTCAGGCATGTTTTATGGAGAAATAAAAACATATGCCCTCATTTGTACATGCAATATTGATATACAGTGTATAGATATGGATGGGTGGATGAATGAACAAACAGATAGATGAACAGACAAAAATTAAGAGGATAGATGGAGGTCTTTTGGGATGGATGGAGGTGGGAGCTATGAGCTAGCATCTTGTTTTGAAGTGAAAGCTAGGCCTTGTTCACACTGTGCATGAATCCGATTTGATTCCCAATTTTTTTTTTTGTGGACTGACTGTCTACGTTATAATGTTGCAAGTTATTAGATCTGTTTGTTAACACAGTGTAGTCAATATCTAGTATAGTGTATCGACATTAGCTTTAGCATTAGCATGACGCTAAGCTACTGCAACTGAGACACATGGGGTGTATTTTACTCATTCAGTGCACTCATTCACGTGTAGCATAACAGTGAATGCCACATAGTTCACTACACGGTAAAAATGTGAGCGCAAATGGGTGACAGAACACAACTAGAGACGTTGTGTGTTGTCTGTGACATTACATACACGCTAAGCCCTAAATTACAAAAACATAAAACTGAAACAATCCGACCCTTCATACTCTTGTGAAAAAGAAGTGTGCTTAATTGTATTGAATGTGGAATTGTAGTGTGTTTCAAACAAAACTACACTTGCAGATATATAATATATTAATATCTGAACTAATAATAATATTAATATCTGCACTTGCAGATATTGTCATTTAAATATTAATGAAATAAAAGGCCACTTATGCGTACTTAAAGAGATTTTCATCGCTGTTTCGTAACATTTAAATACAGTTTTTAAAAAGTGAAATTAAAAGTTGTACATTTTAAATAGTTGTTTTAATAATCTTTTATCATGCTTTGAAGAAGTACATTTATTTTGATGTGTTGACTAACATTCAAGCACATCTAAAGCACTTGATTGTAATTTTGTGTCTGTTATATAGTTGATACATTTTAAATGTACTAAAATGCAACTTCATCATTACAAATGTGTCATTAAAATGTATTTTTATACATGACATATATTGTAAGTTTCAATAGAAATGTCATTAAAGTATATTTTTGTTGTCAGTACATACAGCAGTAACTTTAACCATATTTCAACAGACAACAGAATTATGAAATTACATAAAGATGTACTTAAGTCCTACTTAAGCACTCTTGAGTTCAAGTAATTGTATTTATTATAAATTTAAACTACAATACATTTTCATTTAAATATGAATAACATGCAATTTAGTGTCAGAGTCAAGTTCACAGAGTCAAGTGTATTTCTTTTTCATAAGAGTACTGAAACACATTTCCAAAGTCATATTTTATTAGGATTTCAGACCACCTGTGAATGTGGTTTGGATTAAGTTTCCACTTCGGATATACTGAATAATCAATTTTTTTGCTGCCTGTGTGAGCAAGGCCTTATAGAAGAATGAATGGCAAACTTTGAAAGCTTTGGAAAAGCTCATGTTATCTATCTATGTAATAGCTCACCTCTCTCCACTCTTTGTGGAGATACACTTGATGTCAATGGGTTGACGGATAATGAACTGTGCAGCAGATGAGCTGAGGTTTTGGTGTTGGTCTGCATGTGTCTATGTGTATATGTGACATTGTCCCCACATTGTCATCCAGGAGGCCTAATCTTTCATTTCCTGTACAGAGCCTTTGTTTTCTAGGATAAAGAAGAAGAGAAAAAAAAAAAGAAAAAAAAAACTTGAACTGAACAACAAAAACACAACAAAGAGAAGAGATTGAGGACTCAATACATTCTCTGGATGTGATAAATATCATGCACTTTACAAGGACCACTGGACGCAAATGCTAAACCTAAAAGACAATCTTGGAAAGAGAACAAGAGATGCGTCTTTTCCTTCCAAAAGATTATAACTGTAAAGAGATCTATATATAATGATTATGAGGATGAGTATAAATCATGATAAGCTTACAACGACTCCTGATTATTTGTGTGTGTCTTCAATTCTGGTATGATGGTGATGTTGGTTGATTTATTCATGATACTATTGGTGGCTACTGACGTATTCATTGTTTTTAACCTTCCCTTACCTAATTGCCATATTATATAACACAGTAGTCAACATTTGAAGTGGATCAAAAAAGTTTATCAAAGTTGTCCTGAAGAAGGTTTTAGGACAACTTTGATGAAAGGTTTTGATCCACTTCAAATGTTGACTTCTATAGTTGAAGTGGTGCTTAAAGTGGATGTAATATATGTTTTTAAAGAGTTTACAGAAGGTTGCTAAAGGCCCGTTCAAACCAATAACGTAATAAAGACTATAACGATAACTATATTAGCAAATAAAGCGAGCACTGCAGTTTTGTTATATGCCACTTTAAATGCTTGAGGTCCTAAAGGGTTAGTTCCACCAAAAATGAAAATTCTGTCATTAATTACTAACCCTCATGTTGTTCCACACCCGTAAGACCTTCGTTCCTCTTCAGAACACAAAATAAGATATTTTTTCTTTATCCCCAATAGAAAGCAACGAAATTACCATCATTTAAGGTCCAGAAAAGTACTAAAAATATCGTTAAAATAGTCAACATGACTACAGTGTTTCAACCTAAAAAGTATTCTTGTCGCTTCAACATTAAGGTTGAACCACTGCAGTCACGTTGACTATTTCAACAATTTTTAAACTACTTTTCTGGACTTTTTCCAGTAATTACGTTGCTTTCTATGGGAGATAAAAATGTAAAGCAACGTAAAAATTGATTTAATCAAAAATATCTTAATATATGTTCTGAAGATAAACAAAGGTCTCACGGGTTTGGAACAACATGAGGGTGAGTAATTAATGACAGAAATTTATTTTTTGGCTGAACTAACCCTTTAAGGTAGGATGGATTCTGATTGGCTGTCAATGTTGCAAAAAAATCGCTCTGAAAGTGATTTCAAATATATTGTTTCTCTGTGCCGTTATCGTTATAGTTGGTGTGGACTCTGCTATTTTTTATATTTAGAACGATTTTTAGAACAATATCTTTATCGGTATAGTTATCATCATTAGTGTGAACAGGCCTTAAAGGGATAGTTCACCCAAAAATGACAATTTTGTCATCATTTACTCGCCCTCATGTTGTTCCAAACCTGTATAAGTTTATTTCTTCTGTTGAACACAAAAGAAGATATTTTAAATAATGTTGGTAACCAGACAGTTGATGTTAGCCAATGACCATAGTATTTTTTTCCTACTATGGAAGTCAATAGGTACCTTCAACTGTCTGGTTACCCAGATTCTTTAAAATATCTTCTTTTGTGTTGAACAGAAGAAAGAAATTCATACAGGTTTGGAACAACATGAGGGTGAGCATTTTTGAGTGAACTATCCCTTTAAGACAATTTTTAAAAGCCAGTGTACTGTTTTCTGTACACAAGGCCATTATACATCTTTCTGTTGCTATTGAGCACTAGCGAGCAGAAAGAGCTGTCTAAATGCATTGTGTTGTGTTCCTAAGTGAAGCAAAATGCACTCTGTGTTGCACTGAGAAAGCAAAGTCATCTATTTATAATCCACTCCTTATGGGCCGATAGATAACCTGTGGGAGAGCAAACCTTCCCGCGACAGGCTAAGATCTCACCTTCCACCAGCCGTTTGCCCCATCTGTTCTAGTTTAGCTCGGCTGGTCCAAAGCTGCCCAACACTATTACCACCCCACTGTCACAACCTTAGGTGTTTACTTCTGCTTCAGATGCCTCTGTTCTCTTCTTATATTGTTTAAGGAGGGCCGACAGACTGTCTGAGAGGAGATAGCATGAAGCAGACAGGAGTCCTGGCAGCTGATGGCTATTGATCCAAAGAACGGCATCTGAGGCTCAACAGAACCTGAAAGAACAGCAGGGAGAATCTGAACTGTCTCTTTCAGGGCCAAATTTTAAAAAAACATTTTTACTTCTATCACTAAAAAATATTAGTTATATTAAAGTTATTTATTTGAAAGATTATAATGTTTCAGTTGTTCTCTAGTGGTTTCACTTCAATACCTAGAGTACAGTTTGAATGGATGTCTACAACAAAATATATGGGAAGTGATTTCACCTTCCTTTTGAATTTATTCACAGTTAGCATTGTTTTTCTCCGTTGTCCAATCAAAACAGTCCTGCAACCCATTTTCACTAAACTAAAACATTACTGTAAATGCTACATCTAAAATATGATTGATTTAAAAATGTTCTTCCAAGACAAACAAGAATCTACAAACATGTCCTGTTTGAAACTGGAGTTTCTTCTTTGTTGAAGAAAAAAGGATTTCCTTGTGAAAAAGAAGTGTGCTTAATTGTATTGAATGTGCACTTGTAGTGTACTTCAGATCTAAAAGTATATATTTAAAAACTACTTGCAGATATATAATATTAAACAAGGAATTAAAGGTCATGTATTTGTAAGGTATGGGAAACAGGCCGGGATTATGGCAGTATACTTAAAGAAAGTACAATTTTCATGACTCTTTCATTATGTTTTAATAATCTTTTGTTGTGCTTTAAAGTACACTTATTGTGTAGTAGTGTGTTATCCAATATTATATTAAGTTAATATATTTTAAATGTATAAATTGCAACTTCCTTGTTACAAATGTGTAATTACAAATATATTTAAATACATGACATACAAGTCTCAATAGAAATGACATTAAAGTATAACATACTATAAATACCATAAAGTTTACCATAAATATCAAATTTCAAAGTCAACAGAAGTAATTATGAAATTACATAATAAAGAGTAGGACTCAAGTCCTACTTAAGTTGGTAAAAAACACTCTAACGTTCAGCTAATTTAATATAAATTTTAAACTAATACATTTTAGTTTAATTGCAATTAACATGAAATTAAGTGTCCAAAAGCATTACATTCAGTGCACACATTCAGTTCTTTTAAAGTGTATTATTTTCACAATTACTCTTTTAAAAAGTGTGCTCTTGTCAGACATAAGGCTATATATTACATATATACATGGCCTACAAATAGGCCATATATTATATGCATATTTAACACTTACCACTTTCTCAACTCGTAAGCTAATAAAGTACCAACTAATCCACCACTAGTTATACCATAGAGACACATTCACTGGCTGACCCCGACTGCTGTTCCACCCCTGTTCTGTAACTACTGCATTTGGCCAGGGGAAAGTAGGACAGGGAGCTGCTGGGAAGAGTCCATTGGGATATGTAGCTTTACAGCTAGATTAATATGCAGCGTGACGGAGGGAAGCAGAGCCGGGTGCTGAGCTGAGTGGTGAGAGTAGGGAGTTTACTGACGCCTTGCTAATAGCAATTTATCATCTTATGTTCCTTATTAGCGGAGCAGAGAAACCTGCTAGAACCGTACAGGTTTCAGACAAGTCATTTCACTCGGCGGCCATCTTTGAAACTATTTCAATCATGCAAGTACAGCTTCTGTCTCTTTGAATGGGGAAACATTAAATTCTCCAAAGCTGTTCACCAAGTTTACGATTAAGTTTCATATTAGAAATCACCAATGAAATCTGACAACAACAGTCTCATAAATTTTGTATCTAAATGCTCAAATCATGACAAAAAATCATGACAACGCTCATGTGCAGTCCTCAGCGCCAGAACACTGACTATAAAAATATATATTCTGTAAAAACCGGAGCTTCGCAATGACTTTACCAATTGGTGATTGGCTGTTTTATTTAGAAGGCGGGACTTATTCCATCATATTGCGCGTTGCACTTTCGCTCATTCATAGTAATATGATTGTGAGTAATAGTAATATAAATACTAATAATATAAATAATACTAAAATAAATGATAACAGTGAAAGCTAAAATACTTTTCACTTGACTTGCATCAGGACATGTTTACATTTTTTCTTTCATGTTTAAATGTTCATGCTGGCATGTAATGTTACATCATTCAAATTGTCTGGTAATGATTGGTTAAGCTTAGAAATCTTTAAATAGTTTTATAAAACGGTTAGTTCCTGTCCTTGATTCTGATTGGTCAATAGCTGTGTTTTATTCACGCTGTGTATCACTACACAACACCCTTAGCAACCACTCTTAGCAACGTAAACTGTTTGTTCTCAATTGATATTGTTCATTGAAGCTTACAGTATTATGTAGAAGAGTATTGTGAGAAAGAGATCGAGTAACCGAGTTTATTACCTGCATTCAGATTTAGCATTTTCCTTCAGGTCAGTCCTATGTTCATAATAAAAAATGTGTTTAATTGTCCGCTGCAATATCTTGTCCTTTTAACAGTTAAGGGGTTTTCCCGTGACTGACAGCGCTAGTCAAAGCATTTGTCAGTTGCGTCTTATTCTGTGTTCACAACAATTCAGTCTTTTCAGTGTAAAAGTCTTCGCTACTGACTGACGCACTCATAAAGACAGTCTTTGCCGCCATCTAATGGCATAATAATGTAACTTCTGTTGCTGTTCACGGTCAGGGACTATTTTTTCCGGTGGAAGGAAGGCTTTTAGTGAAGGTTTACGTCATGAAAGTTGCATTGATACATATTGATACATTTTGGCTTTAATATACAGTATGTATTGTGTGGTAACCATTTTATAAAAGCAATAAAGTACTCGAGGCTAATGCTGCATCGTGAATAAGTCACTCCGCTTCACGTCGTGCCTAACAACGGCCTTCAGCCGTGACTTATTCACAATACAGCACAGCCTCTCATACTTATTGCTTATGTATACAGGCATGGGGGTGTTGATGAGCGTTATCCTTTAACCCCATTTCCCATTTATTTTTCCATATTAATTGATTTTAAATGGGTCATGACATTAGAAATCACTTTTATCTTGATCTTTTGACATATAAGAGGTTTCTGTACAATTAAAACATGTTTCACAGCTTAAAACGTCCTCTTCATTATAAACAAAGTATTGATTTAATCAAACCAGCTCATTTTGATATTGTGGGATCTGTGACGTCATACAGTCAAATACATTTGCATATGACCACCTCCAGAGCAAGACATCGACAGTTATACATAATCGCACCACAGGCCCCGCCCACTGGCATTCAGTCGCTTAATGGTTGACACTTGCCTACAGTGAATGTGAGCGTAGCATCAAAAGCAAATAGAGCCCATTATAATCACTGATGCTGTCTACACTGATATAGATGCAAGTTCAGTTTCTGACGTACTCCACAGGCTTGAGTCAGGACAAATGAACGAGTGAAAAAAACGTTCGCTTTGACATATCCAGTTTAAACAGCTGGTTTTGCATCTTGGTACAGACTTCAGAAGGATCCCAGCATCATAAACACGTGGATGGTTTATTTTAATGATGTCTTGAATCATGTCGGAGATTTATATGTTTGTTCAGAGCATTTGAATGCAGATTGTTTGGTAAACAAGACACAGTGAGAGTTTGCAAAGAAACATTTGTTGAAAGATGAAGTAGTCAGTTGCGTTGGATCTGACAGCAGCTGCATCACAAACCGTAAGTAAATGATTTCATAATGCTTTGTCTGTAAATGACGGTTTGGTAACACTTTAACAATAAGGTTCATTCGTTAACTACCTTAGTTAACATGAGCTATTAATGAACTGCACTTAAACAGCATTTATTAATTTGTATTAATGTTAATTTATGTTAATGTTAATTTAAACATTTACTAATGCATTGTTAAAATCTTGTTAACATTAGTTAATGCACTGTGAACTAACATGAACAAACAATGAACAGCTGTATTTTCATTAACTAACATTAACGAAGATTAGTAAATACAGTAAACAAATGTATTGCTCATGGTTAGTTCGTGTTAGTTAATACATTAACTAATGTTTAACTAATGAATCTTATTATAAAGTGTTACCGACGGTTTTATAAGGATAATGTTTTCAAAACATTTACTGTACGTGCATGTGAGTTTCCTGTTTCCTATGCAATAACGTTAGCCAATCATAACACTGGCCATTTACTGACACGCCTTAAAAGAGCCACCCCTTAAAAACTGAAAGTTTCATTCAGACCCTGACAGAATGGAGGCTGAAAATTATTGTTTTCTTCCCCCATATATAGCACTGTGCAAAAGTCTTTGACACATTAGTATTAAAAAAAAAAAAAAGGTTTTAAGCCAGTAATGTATATCGTTTGCTGTAGTGTGTCAAAAGGAAATATCAGTTTACATTTAAAAACATTATTTTTGCCATTAAAGGTGCAATAGGTGATTCTCTACAGCAGGGGTTCCTTGGAGACGTTGCCGCAGTTCTTCTGGATTTAGTCTGTCTCAGTTTTTTTCTGTTTCTTCATGTAATCCCAGACAGACTCGATGATGGTGAGATCAGATCATACCGGCTGTTGTCAGACTCCTTGTCTCACTGGATTATTACAATTAATGGCAAAAGGAATGTTTGGAAATGTAAACTGATATTTCCTACTGACACACTAAAGCAAAAGACTGCTTTTAACTGCATTAAAACCATTTATTAATTTTTTTGGGTAAAAAAAATATGCCTTTTGCACAGTACTGTATATTTGTTTTTTTGTTTGTTTTGTGTGTGTGTGTGTTCTTGTTTATATTACATCGTGGGGACATTTGGTAATAAAAACCTGAAATCACCTACATCGTGGGGACCAGCCAGCGGTCCCCACGAGGGAAATGGATTAATAAACATACTAAATGATGTTTTTTTGAAAATGTAAAAATGCAGAATGTTTCCTGTGATGGTTAGGTTTAGGGGTAGGGGTAGTGTAGGGGATATAAAATACAGTTTGTACAGTATAAAAACCATTACGCCTATGGAGAGTCCCCACTAAGATAGCAAAACAAACCTGTGTGTGTGTGTGTGTGTGTGTGTGTGCAAAAACTTTATTAACATTATAAATGAACCTCAAGGAACCTTTTAAGTAATTGTGTTCAACAGTGGAATTCCTGGTGAAAAACTGCAGAGAGTTACAACAAGCAAAGGGCAGCAAACAAACTCCTTAGCGCTGGTCAACTCCCATGAAGCACTGTGAATAACATAAGAGTCAGTTGTTATCCTGCAAAAATGTGTGTGTGCTGTCATGGTTATGCCTTCAAATTAGAGGACCTTCAGCACTGGAGACACAAAACCTGCATGTGACCTTAAGTGATCAGATATCACAGACCGTAATGCAGTCGCTCAAGTCTATTCTATGTCTTGTACTGATGAGGAAGTGCAGAGACCACAATGGATCAATATAGCATTGGGTCGGTGGTAATTGATAAAAGCTCTGGCCTTGCTCCCCTTTCACCTCCAGCACAGCAGAAGAGTAAATGAAGTTCAGACAAACTACTCTTGATTTCTGTCTGTGACCCGAAGGTATAGTATGAAAGAAAGAAAAATACTTGTTTAGAAGTGGAAAAACAATTAAATTTATATTAAGTGTATACAAGTTTTTCACATTTATCTTCTAGTGAGTTTGTAATTTTTGTTGAGATAAGATGAACACTCTAATTTGCAGTTATATCCAAAATGTACTGTAAGTTTCCAGTATCTATAATGTAATATAGTTTTCCAAAAGAGCTATATTAACTGGCCTCATAAAAATTTAACTTAATTTATGCTGAATATTTTTTTTTTTACTTTAAAACCTTTATGACAAACTACTATTCTGCTGTAAACCAACTGAAATAAAAGTTTGAAATAAAACTTTTTTTTCATCAATCTGCATTTATTTGATCAAAAAACAGTAATTTTCTGAAACATTATTACAATTTAACAAACTGTTTTCTACTATGTGTGAATATATTTTAAAATGTAATGTATTCCTGTGATCAAAGCTGAATTTTCAGCATCATTACTCCAGTCTTCAGTGACACATGATCCTTCAGAAATCATTCTAATATGATGATTTGATGCTCAAGAAACATTTCTGATTGTTATCAATGTTGAAAACAGTTGTGCTGTGTAATATTTTTGTGGAAACTGTGATACATGTTTTTTTTTTTCAGGATTCATTAAAAAATATAGCTGCGAGCAGCAATTATCGGGGTTCAAGCGCTTTAAGGCATTTATGAACATGTGTAAAAAGGTATTATGTTTTATTTAGCAAACATGTAACCACTTAAATCATAGAAGGAAAAGACCATTTACAGCCAATACAGGCTTTTTACCATAGGAAATATATGGTTTTTAAAGTTTTTCTAAATTTATTCTTCTTTAGAGCCATATGCTGCATGTGCTCACATATTTTCGTAAAGTTCAGAGATTTCATTTAGGATTGATAGGCTTTTGTGAGCACTTGCCCACGCCCCTGACCCTGTTATAGCTACCCAAAGGGTAAAGTTCAATTTTTTTTGATAATTATTGATCTGGAGAGTCCATCGAATTGTCCTGCACTGGTTTGGTTCCGATCGGGCAAAAAACCTAGTACTAGTTCGCAAAAGTAGGTTTTTTACATAATCACAAATATTTAAAGTTCTTGAGGCAAAGTTGCTCAGAATGAGGAGTTCTACCATGTGGTACACATGTCATGGACGTGCGCAAAAAAGTCACTTGATACACAATCCTTTACACATGTGAAAAACACAAAGGCACCCCCAGGTGGCCAATTACTTTCTAATTTTTCACAGACCTCTAGGCCCATAAGTCAAATAGGCCAAGCAATTTTGTTCCAATCGGCCTCCGTTACTCTTATCTGATAGCTGCTCAAACATCATTGGCCAATGGCATGTTTTTTGAGATACATCAATGTCCTCATAAAAAATCATGGCACCTCGGACGAAGACACTGCATGAAAATTTTCAAATCAGTCGGACTAACAATGAAGTAGTTACAGCCATTTTCATGTGTTTTTCCTGTTATAGCACCACCAAGTGGCCAGTCACCGCGTCCTTTGTCAAACGACCACAGAATGAGCTATTACACGTGCCTAGTTTGGTGGAAATACACTATCTTCCGTTCACAAGTTATAGCCATTTTAGTAAAAGTGGCTCCACCCACATTTTGAAAGTTTTGGCAGCCCCTAGAGACCGTGAATCAAAATTACAACTTTTTTTTTTTTTTTGATAATTTGGGGTATCAGACTCCAGAGAATCTTTCTGCACAAGGATGCGTTTCCCGAAAGCTTTGTTAGTCAACTATGGTCGTAGGTCCCATTCAACTCTATTGGTAACGATGGAACTTGCGACCGTAGTTCGCTTTGGGAAACGCACCCCTGGTTTGGTTCCAATCGGGCCAAAAACCTAGGATTAGTTCGCAAAATGAGGTTTTTCAAAAAATCTTGAGCCTTGAGCCAAGGATTCCAACGATAAAAGACACTACGTGACGTTGTAGATGCTGTGAGTACCTACCAGCCCTCAAGTCTTGCACTTACAGCATTTTTTTTTGGAATAGAAATCTTTTGTAACATTTAAAATGTCATTAGTCACTTTTGATCAATTCAATCACCCTTACTGAATTAATTTATTTAAAAGACAAATCTTACAGACACCACAAATTTGAACAGCACTGTCTCATTCACACTTTTACAAAGAAAAAGCACAAGTTTGCACAGCAGCCAGCAGACCAAAGTAGAGAGTGCTTCAGCCAGAGTGGAAATTGCTAGAATAAAATAGTCATTGACTGCTAATGGTCACTCAGCACAACATCATCCACTTCAGCTCTAATATGCATCTGAGAGCTCAGTGAGGAAGAGAGGAGAAAGAAATGCAGAACACACCTCTTAATGAATCGAATTAGACATGATGGATTGTGTTGCTCCATTGTGAAAGAATGAATGAGTCTGCATTGAGAAGATACCCAGTATCAATATCCTTTCAGACAAACATGGTTTGAGTCATTTCAGAAAATATGCAATGTCATACAGGTTTGGATTGTTAAGTTGATTGCTTTTCCATCGTTTTGTATCATCACACCCTGAAAACTGGCAAAGACAGGAAGAATAAGAGATAAAGATAGAGAGCAAGTCATCACAGAAGAGGGTATGCTGCTGTAAAATATTCATGGGGGTGGGATATTTTAAGACCCCTCCTGTCTGCTGGGATGAGATGAGAATACATAAAATGACTTACCGTCATATTCTCTGTCATACGTTATAAATCAAGACCTCCTCCTTCTAAATTGAGCCCTACCAAACATTTGTTGTGAAATTCTGTGTTTGTCTGTGTAAACCCCATTGATGCTGAGTCGCAGGTCATTGCAAAAATATTCAATACTGTTATATATTTAATTTGTTTTAAAGGCTACACTCTTAGTAGAAAAGGTTCTATAGAATCTTTAAGGGTTCTGTCAGGCGCTTCATATATAGAACCTATAAGGGGTTATAAATCTCATGGATTTAGTTTTAATGAATTAATTTTGATTTAATTTATTTTTATGTATATGAATTACAGCTAGTAAACATACTTTATCACTAGAAAAAATGAAATAGCCCATTAAACATGTAGTATTATGCAATCATTTAAAACATGTATCCTTATATAGAACCTTTTTACCATAAAGCATTCTTTAAAATTGAGTCAAGAACCCTAGAGTTCTATAGAACCCCATTGAACCTTAAGAGGATAAATGCAGAGGAGATACTGGTAAAAAACAGCATGGAAACAATGGTAATGGCTGCATTTGACTTTTAAAATGAACTTAGCTGTACTTTTGTTACACTGCTATTGTTTTCTCAATATTAAAAAGGAATATTTCTTTAAAATATGTATGCAAAAATCCACATTTAAGATACAAAGAGAGTTTATTTACACATTTTGACCAATGTGATAAAAAATGCCCCGCTATGTACTTTTGAAAATATGAAGCACAAAG
>RJVU01053773.1:2072335-2094515 GCA_003731715.1 Anabarilius grahami
TATATATATATATATATATATATATATATATATACATATATATATATATCAGGGGCGTTTCCTCCGAGGAGGCAAGGGAGGCAGTGCCTCCTCCAAAAAAATAGGATGAGAAAATAATCTATATTACATATAAAACAACACAAATATTACAAATTATGACATTAAAAAGAGCGCAAGTCATGCGTATTTCTAAAGGAACACTGCCCAACAGCGACACCCACAGGTAAAGTTACAGCAGGAGACATGCCTCCCTTTGCTCTCATAGGAAACCATAGAAAACCATTAGACCCCCGGCGTGCGGTGGGTTTTGTGGGGGGTAATTGAGAATGAATGGGGGAAAGTCACGTGAGAGGAGGCAATGTCTCTATCGCGCTATGACTGGATGTAATTGGTTATGATTGGATATGATTGGTTTGTGTGACAAATCCCGCCTCTTGTTGATGTGCACGTTCCGCGCGTCAGTTTGAATGAACAAATGATGACGTCAATGGAAAGACTAATTGAAAAGTAAGTAAACAGATCACCCAGTTAGATATCACTGCTTTATGTCACGTCAAAATCAAACTTAAAATGGACTGAAAACATGATGACTGCGGGTTTTTTTAGTGCAATCAGCTTGGTGAAATTAAAAATACAATTCGTGTCTGTGACAGACGGTGTTTACGGAGCATGACTGATGATCCAAAATAGCCTAAGTTGACAATCAAAAAACATCAATACACAAATAAAACATATTGTTTAAATTATTATTGCCTTTAGTTATTATTTTGGAATGAATGTAGAAATGCTTAAAACACTAACTTGATGAGATTGACTTGGTTTTGATAAATAGAACATTACATTGTTAATGTAAAATTACAAAATAGAATTGTATTTGGTTTCTGTTTTGATGTAATGTAAAGCAATGTTCATTTAACAAGGAAGATGTGTCAATGTTAAGAGTAATGCATGAATTTACATTGATTCATAAATAAATAAAAAATGTGCCTCCTCATTTCAGAACACCACTGCACGCCATATATATATATATATATATATATATATACACATATATAGACACTGCTTCATGAGTTCCCAGAGATCATCAGATTGAAATTTCGAAATGTTTTGAAACCATTATGACAGCTTCTTTTACTCAAATCACATGACTTTGGCAGTTTGATACGCGCTCCAAATCACTGTAAGGGTAAGTTTACCCAAAAATGAAAATTCTGTTTTTTTATTAATTACTCAACCTCATGTTGTTCCAAACCCGCAAGACTTTTGTTCATCTTCAGATCAAAAATGAACATATTTTTTGACGTAATCTGAGAGATTTCTGTCCCTCCATTGACAGCCACGCAACTACCACTTTGATGCTTCAAAAACGTCATAAAGAGATTGTAAAACTAATCCATATATATACTGAGTGGTTTAGTCAAAATTTTCTGAAATGACTCGATCACTTCATATGATGAACAGATTGAATTTAGGCTTTTTTCACACATTCATCAACTCACACATCAGTTATGGTAAACAGAAGCTCAAGCACGTTTGCTTGACGTGTGAGAACCAATGAGGTTCATTCTCGTGTTACGCAACACATTTGAGCTTCCACAAGAACCAATGAGGTGTATTCTCATGTTACGCAGCACGTTTGAGCTTCCTCAAGGACCGATGAGGTTCATTCTTGTGTTACACAACACGTTTGAGCTTCAGCAAGAACCAATGAGGTTAATTCTCGTGTTACGCAGCAGGTTTGAGCTTCCTCAAGGATCAATGAGGTTCATTCTCGTGTTACGCAGCAGGTTTGAGCTTCAGCAAGAACCAATGAGGTTCATTCACGTTACGCAGCATGTTTGAGCCTCCTCAAGGACCAATGAGGTTCTTTCTCGTGTTACGCAGCACGTTTGAGTTTCAGCAAGAACCAATGAGGTACATTCTCATGTTACGCAGCACGTTTGAGCTTCAGCAAGAACCAGTGAGGTTCATTCTCATGTTACATAGCACGTTTGAGCTTCAGAAAGAACCAATTAGGTTCATTCTCGTGTTACGCAGCACGTTTGAGCTTCCTCAAGGACCAGTGAGGTTCATTCTCGTGTTACGCAGCAGGTTTGAGCTTCCTCCAGGACCAATGAGGTTCATTCTCGTGTAACGCAGCAGGTTTGAGCATTCTCAAGGACCAGTGAGGTTCATTCTTGTGTTACGCAGCACGTTTGAGCTTCAGCAAGAACCAATGAGGTTCATTCACATGTTACGCAGCATGTTTGAGCTTCCTCAAGAACCAATGAGGTTCATTCACATGTTACGCAGCATGTTTGAGCTTTCTCAAGGACCAATGAGGTTCATTCTTGTGTTACGCAGCACGTTTGAGCTTCCGCAAGAACCAATGAGGTTCATTCTCATGTTACATAGCACGTTTGAGCTTCAGCAAGGACCAATGAGGTGCATTCTCATGTTACGTAGCACGTTTGAGCTTCCTCAAGGACCGATGAGGTTCATTCTTGTGTTACACAACACGTTTGAGCTTCAGCAAGAACCAATGAGGTTCATTCACATGTTACGCAGCTGTTGGAGCTTCCTCAAGGACCAATGAGGTTCATTCTCGTGTTACGCAGCACGTTTGAGCTTCAGCAAGAACCAATGAGGTTCATTCACATGTTACGCAGCAGGTTTGAGCATTCTCAAGGACCAATGAGGTTAATTCTCATGTTACGCAGCACGTTTGAGCTTCAGCAAGAACCAATGAAGTTCATTCACATGTTACGCAGCATGTTTGAGCTTCCTCAAGGACCAATGAGGTTCATTCTTGTGTTACGCAGCACGTTTGAGCTTCCGCAAGAACCAATGAGGTTCATTCTCGTGTTACGCAGCACGTTTGAGCTTCTGCAAGGGGTTTGTTCTCGCGTGTCAAGCAGGTTTGGTTGAGCTTTTGTTTATGTTCGCTGATCAATAATTATATGTGAATAAAAGCCTAAATTAAATCTATTCATCATGTAAAGCGTGTGTCTTCAGAAAATGTGGATTATTCATATGGATTATTATACGATCTCTGAACTTTTTGAAGCCTCAAAGTGGTAGTCACTTAGTTGTCTATGGAGGGACAGAAAGCTCTCAGATTTCATCAAAAAGATCTTTATTTGTGTTCCGAAGAGGAACGAAAGTCTTACGGGTTTGGAACAACATGAGGGTGAGTAATTCATGACAGAATTTTCATTTTTTAGTGAACTAACCCTGTAATTTTTCACAATAGCGAAAAGGCTGTGAGGGCTATGTGGGTTCAGTGAATTGTACTGTAGTCTACGCAGACTAAGTGGCCCATTATCGATCAACTGCTTGTGTATTGCAGAGTCATCTTTGTTTTTTGTAGAATTGCAGTTGCTCATTGTGTTTTGTAAGGTTTTATGTAACTACAAATTATAGGAGAAACTAAGCTTTTTGAAGCTGCAAATCATTGTCAAAACACCACAGGCTGGCGACACCTGCTGGTCATAATTGTGTAAATGCAATGAAAACTCAGCACAAACTCACATTTTGCAAACCAATTGCAAATGTTTTCATTTCTACAGATAATTAAACAATATTAAATATGAAGGTTTGGTAAAATTAGATTTTTTGTTAATGTGTAGTGTGTTGGCACAGTAGGTCAATTAGAAGCAATTAAATATCATTCTCCTTCTTGTAATATACATACACAAGTAATAAAAAGTCAAAAAGTTTCAGTATTTTGAAAGTGCCCATCACTAGTAACTAATCTTTTTAGTTTGGTTGTCGGTCTCTGTCATATGGGACCTGTCTTCTGCAGTATTTGAGTCTTTTAAGATTTTTTTAACATGTTTATAAACCCACATGGCTGCTGATGGCCAGTGGATTTATTTCTGCGCACACTAGAGGGGTGACCCAAAGGGACAGGCTGTTAATTTAAACTCTGGAATATGTCTGAGGGCTTCCTCGTCTCTGCAAATCTCAGAAGCTGTGCCAAGGAGAATCCCCAAGCACCACAGGCCAAAATGCACATTTTGCACAGTATGCCACAGCATCCTTTCCTGTCATATCCATACATGCAAAGTCACTGAGTTTTAAGACTGCAATTGAGTAAAAAATGTTTACAGTAAAATAGCTAGGAATAGCAAACTGTGTACAAAAACAAAAAAATTACTTTATCAGTCTCTGAGGAACAGCTTTGATTTTATTTGCATTCTTTAGAAAGTAAAAATAGAATTCAAATGTTCTGTTTCCTTTCAGCAGCCCAGTAGCTGAAATTTGTTCCCATGCTTGAACACGGGAAACTTGGAAAGAGAGAATGAAAATACATTAAATAAATAAATATGACTGCTTGCCTAGTTATAATCAAATACTTTCATATTTTTGGGTTGTATTCATACTGACACAAAAGTCAGACTATGACGTAGAGGACGGTGAAAACATGAACCTCTCTCAGGGCATGACTAAAAAC
Organism: Anabarilius grahami; assembly: GCA_003731715.1. NCBI lineage: Eukaryota > Metazoa > Chordata > Actinopteri > Cypriniformes > Xenocyprididae > Anabarilius > Anabarilius grahami. Next base: position 2,076,771 of record RJVU01053773.1, read on the forward strand.
AACACAAGCACTGGATACTTTGAGGAGCTCATGGGAAACTACCAGTGCAGTGAGAACCAAAGGATGAGAATTTAAGCAAGAGAATTTAAGTCTGTCTGTCTGTCTGTCTATCTATCTATCTATCAAGGCCTGTAAGCTTTTTTTTGACACTGGTTGTGTCAACTCAACATGTGTCAAAATGTCTTGATGAACTTTTCCTTTTCTAGTTTTAATTAATATTAATCAATAAATAAAGCAGGTCATTACAGCTTTCAGATTTTAAATTACTTGAGGACGATTGAACCTTCCACTCATTTTAAGTATTTGCAACTTTATTTGGTTGCTATTCTGATGTATTTCCAGTGACCGGGCGTCAAATAGTGCTTTTAGGATTATTTTTTATCAGCACATACATATAATGTCCCAATGTGGGCTTGTCCCTCAGTAAATTCCTTTTAAGTCATAGTGGACACTTTGAAAATCCTCCTCCATAGCACTACAGACGTGTTACTATGGGTCTTTTTCATTAGGCAGTGATGGACTAGTCATCTATTGTGAGGAAGCTTCTGGATTCTGATGATGCATTGATGTTTTGGAGTCATGCCCACTATAATTGAGCCTGCAGCCATGCGGCACTAATGTTCAGTTGAGCGAGGTGATCCTCAGCTTATATCACTGATCTGCCTCTGCCACATTAATCCTCTTAATAGAACCATCCTGATTCCCAACCAAGCCCAAAATCACCTGCTGTGGATCGGGGGTAGCCCAAAGCAACCACCATGCACATTTTGTTTGCCCCACTTAATTTTAAATAGTGGCTCAGTATAGACAGAAAGATATTTAGAAAATGTAGACTCATATGTATATATATATATATATATATATCAATTATTTAATGCTAAATGGGTTTTTTTTCCTCTTTTTTCAAGGGAGGCAGTGTCTCCTCAAAAAAACTGGACAAGAAAATAATTTATGTTACAAAAATTAAACAACACATATTAAAAAAATGTGACATTAAAAAGTGTAAAAGTCACTTGTTTTTATAAAGTAACACTGTCCGACAGTGACACCCGCTGGTAAAATTACAGCCGGAGGCTTGCCTCCCCTGAGCCCATTAACTTTAAACAGACCCCTAAATCGTGCACTGGGTTTGGTGGAGAATAAGTCACATAAGAAGAGGCAATGCCTCCATTGCGCTATGATTGGATGTGATTGGTTATGTTTGGTTCGTGTAATAAATCCCGCCTCTTGATTTCATGTGCATTCTCAAATCAGCCTAAATGAAGAAGATGGCATTAATGGGAAGTCTAATTTAAAAAGTATATAACTAATTGTTATATACTTGCACTAGCATATTGTATATGACAATTAGTTCAAACTTTGACCTGTGGAGGGCAGTAATACACTTAGCAGTGTCTACACTGATTCTATTCTCTAATAGAGAATTCTAATAGAGAAGAAGAGGAAGAGAGCTAGTTATGGTTAAAATGTATACAATTTTATTTTATTTTTTAGAAAAATGAGTGATGGTTTCTCTAGATAAGACCCTTATTTCTCGAAATTAGCACCTCTTAAGCAACCTGTTACAAGGAGATGAGCCGTCTTTGACACTGCATTTTAAATGACCTGGTTTAAAAGTGTAATAGAAGTCACTGTTTGGTTTAATGGCCAGACAGAGGGAAATTGATGAGAGCATGCGGTGTTTGGACTGCAGCCCACAAGTCATTAATCATGTCACATCAGAGCGGCGCTGGTCAGTGTATAATTAATCTCTCTTAACAAGAACAGACCAGACATGGATAGTTACAGCAGGGTGCTTTTATCTGAGAATCTATAATGGATTCTCATTTTCACTATGTATTCACTTATGAGAGTAAAGGTGTATTAAATATAGTCATGAATATGTCTGAAGTTAAAAGTGGTTACTAGGGCGTTGCTAAGCAGTTGATAAAGTGTTCTGAGGGGTTGCTAGGTGGATGCTTGGACATTCTGAATGGTTGCAAGGGTGTTGCTATATAGTTGTTAATGTATTCTGCATAGTTCTAGTTGCTAGATGGTTGATATGTTTTTCTGGTTGGCTGCAACGCAATTGCTAGGTAAATGCTAGGCTATTCTTGGTGGTTGCTAAGTGGTTATTAAAGTGTTATAAGTTGGTCCTGATGCATTGCTGGGATGTTCTAGGCTATAAATAGACAGACAGACAGAGATGGACAGATGGATAGCAAGGGATATTCCTGAGAGTTTCCCCTCCAAGAGAGGCAGTGTCTCAAAAAAAAAAAAAAAAAAACTGGACGAGAAAATAATCGATATTACAAAAATAGAACAACACAAATATTAAAAAAATGTGACATTAAAAAGTGTAAGAGTCACATGTTTTTATAAAGTAACACTGTCCAACAGCGACAACCACTGGTAAAGTTACAGCAGGAGGCTTGCGTCCCCTGAGTCCAGTAACTTTAAACAGACCCTCTAAAGTCGGCACTGAGAATGAGAACTCAATTGAGAATGAATGGGGGAAAGTCACATAAGAAGAGGCAATGTCTCCATTGCGCTATGATTGGATGTGATTGATATGATTGGTTCGTATGATAAATCACGCCTCTTGATTTCATGCACGTTCTCGAATCAGCCTAAATGAAGACGATGGCGTTAATGGGAAGACTAATTTAAAAAAGTAAGTAAATAACTCGGCCACTTAGATATCACTGCTTTTTATCACATCAAAATCAAACTTGAAATGGCCTGAAAACATGATGACTGTGTTTTTTTTTAAGTGTGCAATCAGCTTTCATGTCATATTTTCATGTCTGTGTCTGTGACCAGTGACCAAGCTTGATGACTGCTGAAAATAAGCTGACTATTAAAAAGAAAAGCTGAACATTAATCCACAAATAAAATATATTGTTTAAATTGTTACTGCCTATAGTTATTATTTTGGAATAAATGTAAAATTGCATAAAAACATTAATTTAATGAAATGTATACTTGATTTTAATAAATAGACAAACATTGCATAGTTTACATAAAAATACAAAATAGAATTGCTTTTGGTCTCTCTTTTTTATGTAATGTTTATTTAAAATAAAGTGTAATAGGGACGTAAATTTACATTTCATATATGCAACCTGGTAAAGACTTTGTCTCCTCATCTTAAAACACCACTGCTAGATAGATAGATAGATAGATAGATAGATAGATAGATAGATAGATAGATAGATAGATAGATAGATAGATAGATAGATAGATAGATATCAATAAAACAGCTTGAGAATAATATCTCACGTAGCATTACATAATGGTACGTGAGATATTATTCTCAAGCTATCTTACCTCAGGCAAGTCATTTGTCCACAGCATATTAGTTCACTAGAGAAATGAACTCAAGATGGGAGCATTTCACTAAATACATGCACTATATTAGCATATATATTCATTATATTTACTTTACCTGTTAGCAATATCTTAATTATTTAATATATGTTTAAATAAATTGGTCATGAAAACAAGTTATGACAGTAACTGTGTAAATGATTATACTTCAGAAATAGAAGGATAGAAATAGAATAGGAGTAGAAAAATAATTTTATAATTAGATTTAGGTACGTACAGAACGTCATGTTTGTGTACCGTTACACCCCTAATAGATAGACAAAGATGGACAGATGAATAGATAGATAGATGGACAGACAGATAGATAGATAGATAGATAGATAGATAGATAGATAGATAGATAGATAGATAGATAGATAGATAGATAGATAGATAGATAGATAGATAGATAGCAGTTTTCACAACAGAACAAAATCAGTGACATCTGATGCAAGCCACAAATCAATTCCTCAAATCTTCAGATAAACTGATAATACTCCTCTATCATTTCAGTGACTCCCACCTGTCTGCTGATGATGAGTTGATCTGTAAGTGTGCAGGGTGAATCGGCCGTTGAGGTAGTGATCTTTAAATAAGCAGGCTCAGGACTGATGTGATATGTAACTGATCGGTCTGGCGGGTAAGGATGCTGGATGATGTAAGGCTCTAGTCAGGTATATTCAGCTTTGGTTGATCTACACTCCTCAAATGTGTCTGGGCTGCCACCGGTTAGGCGTGTCCGACGTGTCGTGATGAATATAAAATCTATCGTATGACAGGTAACAGCTGTTTTACAAGGGCGACCAGATGTCTCTCGCTGTTAAAGGCGAGAAGGTGAGCTGCTGAGGAGAGATTGGTTACAGCAGTGGCTATATGGACCTCCATTAAAGTTTGATCCTTAAAAATCTGACTTCATTTTATTGTTGTGTGATAGCCAATTCTTTTGTTTCTTGTATTTTTTTATTTTTTTTGGTCATTCTGTGTGTTTCTGCGTGGATATCCAAACAAATGTGTGTGTGAGTGTGTGTGCTTGCGTGTGTGTGTGCGTAGTTGTTTGCGTAGTGTCAGCTCTAGTTTCTCGCCAGCATAAGGTTACCCAATGCCGACTTTAATAGATTAAGCCACTCTGAACCCAAATGTAGAACAAGCAACAAGCAGAAACAACAGCCGGACAGGAGACCCCTCTCTCACGAGAGGTAGGCCTGTATCTGTGTCTGTGAGTGAGTGAGTGTGTGTGTGTGTGTGTGTGTGCATGTTCAGTTAAAAAATGAGTATTATGCAACATCTGTTCAAACACCTGTTGAGGAAGTGTTCATTAGGGTAATTTTGTTTTGAATCATCTTTAATTTCAGTGTTTTGTAAATGTAAATGTTGCTTTTAATATGCTCTATATGCTCTGCTTTGAAGTGTGAAAAATTAATTTCTCAGATTACTGTTTAGAACTGAACTTTTCTTTCAAATAGATTTTTTTTTTAATTATTACTATAAAGTAAAATGTGACCTAGATAGATAGATATGTTGTGTGATATTCAATTGCATGATATAATATTCAATTTGATAATAATTTATTGTAAGGGTTTGTAATAGTGTTGAAAATGTTCAACTAGAACCGAAAGTGGTTTAACAGCCTGAAGGCTTAAAAGAGGTGTTTAAATTTCTCAAAGAGGTTTTATTCTCTGGTGCTGATGATATGATCTCAAGTTTTTCAATTTTAAAAGATCCATATAGTTAATATAATGAACCATATACAGTGATAAATGTTCTTGATATGAAGAGGATTCTTTGATGAACTTAAGATGTTGCAAAAAATGAGATTTTTTAGAGTGTAGAGATAAATTAAAATATAGAATGGAATAGAACAGAACAGAAAAGAATAGAATATGGTATTTTAAGTAATTTATTTATTTTAATTACTTCCATGACTTTCAAATCATGTAAAACATCAAAAAAAAAAATAGATTTAATCATAAAATAAAAATTTCTAACTAGAATAGATGATTGTCTAAGATTTTATTCGATTTTTTCAGTTTGATTTTATCTGCCCGCAGCGGTGGTGTTGAGTGACCTTGAATAGATTCCTGTAAAAATCCTTATCCGGCTGAACAGCACTGATCAGCATCAGTCAATTGTCTTAACAACATTTTCTTTTCTTCTTTATTCGTTGTGTGCTTGTATTTTTTCCAAATAAAATATGTCCTGCAGTGTTTCTTCACCCAGTGTTGGAATTTATTTCCCTCGTATAATGACAGCCTCTCTCTCTCTCTCTCTCTCTCTCATTCTCTCTCCGTGACGCACATGTTCTCTGTTTTCTGGTCAGTGGCAGCTGAGCAGGATGACTCATTTTTGGCATCTTTAATTAAACATCTGTCCGTGCCTCTCAAACCACACTCCTGTTTGAGATTTAGCCTGATAATGCGGCAAATGTAGAAATCTCTATACATGCATGAAATCAAATCTGGTTACACTTTATTTTGGTCCATGTTAGACATTCTACCAACTAAAAGTAACTTTGTACCTTCATGTCAACTAACTCTCATTAGAGTATTAGAAGACTGTCTTCTTAATATCTTCTAACTCTTTATTTTGATGGTCCTCCAACAGACATTCTACTGGCTATGAGTAACTTTGCAACTACATGTCAACTTATTCTACTAATGGTTGCACTTTATTTTACAGTATTTGCTCTTTCAATGTACTTACCGTGTACTTACCAAAAAAAAGTAGTGAATAATAAGGTAACTACAGTTATTGTACTTACTACAATAAGTATATAGAATGAACATGCGAAACAGGACTGTGACCTAACAGTCTATTAAAGGGTTAGTTCACCCAAAAATGAAAATTCTGTCATTTATTACTCACCCTTGTGTTGTTCCATATCTGTAAATTCATCTTTGTTCAAGCGACGTGAGTGCTTTGTTTGTGGAGGGAAAAAAAACATAATTTACCACTTTATTTACAAAATAATATTATCCAAAGCATGTTCATGCAACAATGCTCTCGCATGAACACGAAACGCATGCGTCATGATGCTCACGTGAACACTCGCGTTGAGTTGACGCGCATGTCTGAACACAACACACATGCGTCGTGATGCTCTCGTGAACGCGCATTGCAGATCAATATTTAAGTGGTAGTTTTTTTGTTTTTTTTTGCGAAAACAAAGCACTCATGTCGCTTTAAAAAATTGAGGTTAAACCGCTGAGTCACATGGATTACTTTAATGATGTCATTCCTACCTTTCTGGACCTTGAAAGTGGAAGTTGTGTTGGATCTCTATCGAAGGACAGAAAGCTCTCAGATTTCATCAAAAAGATCTTAATTTGTGTTCCGAAGATGAATGAAGGTCTTACAGATGTGGAACGACACAAGGGTGCGTAATAAATGACAGAATTTTCATTTTTGGGTGAACTAACCCTTTAATACTCTATTGAGAGTTAGTTCACATGTAGTTGCAAAGTTACTTTTAGTTAGTAGAATGTCTAAAGTGGTTACACTTTATTTTAAGATGTCATGTTTCAATGTAACTATACATTGTAGTACAAGTACTGAGTAATATAAATGAACTATGTGTACTTACTATAGGGTTAGGGTTTGATTAAGTTTGGTTTAGCGTTAGTTGCATGTAATTATGCATAATTCATAGTAGCCAAAAATGAACTTTCTTTAATCTATAATTATTATTATCAGCGCATGGCTCTTTGGTAGCAAATGTGTTTGAAGTGGTTGCTTTTAATGATTTCTAGGATATTCAGGATGGTTTCTTGGGTGTTTCATAGAGCCTGGTCTCATTAGAAAAGCGTACCTGTGGGAATGTTTTCGTGAGTCGCAAAATACGTACCAATACGTACATATCACTGCAATGTGAAATCTCCACTGGGTGGCGCTAAAAGCGTGTTATTTTTTTATTCTTTTTTTATTTTTAACAAATAAACATGATTATGGTACGTTTTTATAACGTTGTTTTTTATACGAATCACCGCAGTTCTGATTTGAAATTTGTCTGGTGGGTGGCGCTAAAATGCTCCATTACTTTTTAAAATAACGTACCACCAACACTACACCTAAAACTACCCAATAGTGTTATCAAAAGCAAATGTGACATAAAAAGCATCCGTAATCGTGCCGTTTTAGCTTGTTTGGATCTCTCATCTTTGAGCTCTTTTACCATGACTCGTTTTTCCCCAGATTCGTACCCAAGGCTTCCTCGTCTTAAGTACAACTCTGTATCAGCTGAGCTACCGAGCAAGCTTGTTATGTCAGAAAAGCGAAATATATGGAGCTGGTTAAGCGATGCAAAGTCCAAAATATATTCCTTTACAAATCATGCACTTCGGTAAAAAGCGTTTTGAAGTCATAACATAATATTGTGCAAGGAGATGTGAAAACAAGTCTTTATTAATCCATAATCTGACCCTGTAATCAGAACTGTGTATGAAAACGATTAAAAGCGCTTGCTGTTTTACTGCCTCTAGTGTTAATTTCTGTTGGAAACTGCAGTGATATGTATGCATTGGTACGTATTTTTGCGACTCGCAAAAACGTTCCCACAGGTACGTCTTTCCATGAGACCAGGTTGGAGCGAGCCATGATGATTGCTAGGTGGTTAACCAAGTCAAAATAGATCTATCTTAAGTCTCTGAGCTCATCCCTGCTATTGTGGTCTCTAGATTGAGCTCAAATCCCTCCTTCAATGCAAGTCTATGGGATTTTGCACCTATTGTCCACCAGGCAAAAAGTCACTTAGAAGAGTACTAGCAGAAAGTAGATTTGAGGTATCATTCACATTCACAGTACAAACGTGTGGGATGAGTAATGCACTTAAAGGATTAGTCCACTTTTAAATAAACTTTTCCTGATAATTTACTCACCCTCATGTCATCCAAGATGTTCATGTCTTTCTTTCTTCAGTCGAAAAGAAATTAAAGTTTTTGATGAAAACATTCTAGGATTTTTTTCCATATAGTAGACTTCAATGGGCACCAAACAGTTGAAGGTCAAAATTAGTTTCACTGCAGCTTCAAATTGTTCTACACGATCCCAGATGAGAAATAAGGGTCTTATCTAGTGAAACCATCACTCATTTTCTGAAAAAAATTTAAAATTATATAAGTTTTATCCATAAATGCTCATCTTGAACTAGCTCTCCTCTTCTTCTTCTCTATTTGAATTCCAGCATTGTAGACACTGCTCAGCGTATTACTGCCCTCCACAGGTCAAAGTTTTGAACTAATTTTTATATGCAATATGCTAGTTCAATAGTATATAACACTTAGTTCAAACTTTGACCTGTGGAGGGCAGTAATACGCTTAGCAGTGTCTACAATGCTGGAATTCAAATAGAGAAGAAGAAGAGAGCTAGTTCAAGATGAGCATTTATGATTTAAACTTATATAATTTTAAATTTTTTTCAGAAAATGAGTGATGGTTTCTCTAGATAAGACCCTTATTTCTCATCTGGGATCTTTAGAACAATTTGAAGCGGCAATGAAACTAATTATGACCTTCAACTGTTTGGTGCCCATTGAAGTCTACTATAAGGAGAATAATCCTGGAATGTTTTCATCAAAAACTTTAATTTCTTTTCGACTGAAGAAAGAAAGACATGGACATCTTGGATGACATGGGGGTGAGTAAATTATCAGGAAAAGTTTATTTAAAAGTGGACTAATCCTTTAAGTGTATTACCTATAGGCTGAAGAGTTTTTATATATATATATATAAATAAATAGTGAAATTAAAAGTCATTGGCACCACTCATGATCATTTTGATTTTGCTAATATGTTGTATTTGTATTAAATTTAAATGTCATTGGTTATCGGGTTTAAAACCAGAGAGAAATATTGGCTCTACACAGTCCTGTGTAGTACTAATGACTTGTACAGCTTGGCTGAAGGCACTGCAGCATTTCCTCTGAACCCAATGAAGGTCAGTGGAATAGTAAGTGAATTAGATGAGGGGCGATTGTTTTCCCCACAGTCTTGGCCTTTACTGAGCCAGCAGTTTCTCTTTCTCTCTCGGCTTCCTTCGCTCTATCTCTCGACTTCTCTTTCGGTGGCTCTCTTATTCTCTCACACCGCCACGCAGGCCAGGACTCTGGTGTCAAGTGTTTGACAGGGGTTACACTTTAGCTGAGGTGATGTCCGGCCGACTGTTGTGTCAGAGGTGTGTCACCATAGATACGGGAAACGTCACATTAAGAACACCAGGGAACCCGTCCAAATGTGTGGACAAATGTACGAAACTCGAGTTTGTGACAGCGAGAGGAAATTGGAATGCAAAGAAGCTTCGCAAACTTTAGCATTTGAGTATTAATATGAATGGGTGACCATGTCACATTTTACACCAAAATCAAAAGAAAGAAAAACATTAAATAATATTTTGCATAAAGCCTGTTTTAGGACATTCATGTACATACATTGATGATAATCAAGCTCTCCATATTCTCATTCATGTAATATGTCCAGTTATTGTTAAAGGTGTTTTTCTTTTTAAATGCACTATTTATTATTGTTTAATAAAAATTTTATCATTTATTTAAATTGCATTAAACAGTAAAACAAACCCTAGTAAAAAAAAAAAAAAAACCTATCCACCTTATTCCTGATGAGCCTACTGCATTTTGAATTATGGGTGGCGCTTCCAGTTTGGGGAACTTCCATTCAAAGACACTTAAACTAATCATTTTAAATCATAAGGTTCCCCTACAAATAAAGCGTATCCATCAGTTTGACTGAATGAGTGGTCAATTTTCCTTCATGTTTTATTTTCAGACATCATGAGAATAACGTAACAGTTTGTATTTTAACGTGACATGTTATAAAAAGAATATCTATGGCAAGAGCTCTTTTCAGTCGCTGCATTCTTTTCCTCATGATTATTTTCTTTTTTCCCTTTGTATTCCGCTGTAATAGTATGAAAAAGGACAAGATATACTGCACATTTGTGGTCTGTTCTCCCAATTTAATTTATGATATATCCCATTAATAATTCTCTGGAATGCACAAAGAATCTCTCATTTTTCTCCTCAAATCACATCTCTTTACAGGTTTCTTTCCAAGAGTAAATACAATTTATTATCTTTCAAAATGACGAATTTTTTAGTATCACGCAATGTTGAAGTTAATGAACATTTTTGATTATGGCAACTTTTACATAATACAGATATAAATATTACTACAGTGATATTTAACCCGTACGTTATTGCTGTGGAAAGAATCACACTTTTGGGGTTATTCATTGACTGTTTAAATTTGATGCTTTTACAGTTTTAAATGTCATTTTAATGTTCGTTGGTTGAAGGGTGAGTAGAATAATGTTGTCTCATTGTGCCCAGTTTAAAAAAACAAAAACAAGCGAGCCTTTCACTGATTGTTTACAGCTTAACGGAAGTTACACCCATAGGGAGTGGGAATAAGGTGGATACCAAAATCTATTTAAAATACATTTATTTCATACTAAGTATACTTCAAATCCATTAACGTGTTTATTGACATATCCCTTAAGACTTAGGCCTACTGATATAAAATTATAGTTTTAATTGGAGTATTTCTTTATTTGAAGTATTTCTTTATTGCACAATGCACATTTTATGCCTAAAAAGTGTTTTGATATCACTATTAATAAGGATTGTATGATCTTTGTATGATATCAGTCTTTAAATGCAAGATATTTAAAGTGTACCTAAAGTATACTTGCAATATTTCCACATTTGAATGATCTTTAGTATATCTTTAGTTGGTCCTCAGCACTACTTCTGCACAATTAAAGTGCATTAAGTACTAAGTTAGTTGTTCCGGTTTATTAAGTATAGCAGTTTAGTATACCAAAAGTACAATTGCAGGGTATTTGTCTTTAGCACATAAATATGGAAATGTATTTCTCATATACTTAGCACAAAATAAATGTATTTTTTCACTAGGGAATACTATGATGTATAAATACTTTTGGTCCTACTTTATGTTAAGTGTCTTTAACTAATATGTAGTAACATTTAATAATCATTTGATACAAAGCACTTATTGTGTACATATACGCATGTACAGTAACTGTCTGTAATTAATTAATGTAATTAGATCTATAATTACACTGTTAAGCCTTCCCTTACCCCTTAATGTCTTAACCCACCCTTAAACCTACCCATACCACTAAACCTGTACATCAGTACATCAACAAATATACAAATAAGTATATTTTTATGTAAGTACAAAGTAGTTAAAGACACCTAATGTAAAGTGAAATAATATATATCATCAATTGAAATAATATATCATTTCTTTTGTATTACAGTAATTGAGACGTGTTTAATTGTCATGAAAACAAACTAACAATAAAAAATATATAATAGTATTATAAGCAGAAGATGTCAGAAAGAGGATGTTTAGTGTTTCTTTCATGGATTGTGAAAGACTTGAGAATTTTGCCAACACTCCCACATTTGCAGTGTAAAATAGATTCACAGCGAAAACAAAAATAACCCAGCAACGACTGACATTTTTGGAAGTGTTGTGATGCTGACACCTCCCAAAATATTTCAACTTTCACCAGCTGCTCTCCTCAGGGTTCCACTCAGACCAGCAACCAAGAAACAATGTGCCTCTCAAACGCACATTTTCTGGTTTAGTCTGAGTTTTATTAGCCAAAAACACACTCTAACACTTCTTCTTTGTTTTTCAGGTCCCAGCACTGTGGATTCTTCCTCAGTTTGTTGGCCTTCACCTCAAAATCAAATGCCGAGGAGCATTTGAAATATTGAACCAGTGATTTTGTTCTGGTGAAGGTTGAATTGGGTGGTCGTGTGATATCTGGGGCCACATGACGGTCCAGGCTGGAAGGATAGAGGTGGCGCTAGTTGACTTTGACAGTATGGAAAATACTGACAACGGTGTGGACAACTTCAATGACCCAGACTATCCCAATGAAATGACGGCTTTGACGGTAGAAATGCCAGAGTTTGGGCCTGGCAGCACCTACTGCAATGCTGCAAAAGTGTCGCCGTTTAAAGAGAAGACCCCACAAAATTGTGATGTACCCCAATCACCTATCCTTCCCCCTCACACGAGGAGAGGACGTGCTAGCTGTGCTAGTCTTATTTCCAACTGGAAGTTACTTGTGAACAGCGAAGGAACACAAAGTGAGACGATCTTCAGTAGACTGGCCAAAGAATGCTACGAGGACTTGTTTGTTGATAAGAGAGCCCTTGATGATGGTGATCAGAAGGTCATCATTAACATCGCCGGTCTTCGCTTCGAAACCCGCCTGAGGACCCTCAGCCAGTTCCCTGACACTCTTCTGGGCGACCCAATGAAAAGAATGGGCTTTTTTGACCCGATGAGAAACGAGTACTTCTTTGACCGCAATCGTCCAAGCTTCGATGGGATCCTGTACTATTATCAGTCGGGGGGCAAGATTCGCCGGCCTGCGAATGTACCTTTAGATGTCTTCGCAGATGAGATCATTTTCTACGAGTTAGGACAGGAAGCCATGGACCAGTTTCGCGAGGAGGAAGGCTTTATCAAAGAGGTGGAGATCCCGTTGCCGTCCAATGAGTTCCACAAGCAGTTCTGGCTGCTTTTCGAATATCCCGAGAGCTCAAACGCAGCCCGAGGGGTTGCTCTCGTGTCCATCTTCGTCATCGTCATCTCCATCATCATATTCTGCTTGGAGACTCTCCCAGAATTCCGTGAGGACCTGGAGATTTTTCCAACTGCTGGTTTTTCCCTGAACCAAACGCATCCCTCGGGTTCTCCTCCAAGCGCCTCTCCCAAAACCATCACCAGTACCTTCTCCGACCCCTTCTTCATCATTGAGACCGCTTGCATTATCTGGTTCTTCTTCGAGCTCTTGGTGCGTTTCCTGGTCTGCCCCAGCAAGCGAGAATTTTTCAACAACATCATGAACATGATTGACATCGTCTCCATTATTCCCTATTTTGTCACTTTGATAACTGAGATCGTGACCACCACCAATAAGTCCAATACAGGGCAGAACATGTCCCTGGCCATCCTGCGAATCATTAGACTGGTGCGAGTCTTCAGGATTTTCAAGCTTTCCAGACACTCCAAAGGGCTGCAGATCCTGGGACAGACGCTCAAGGCCAGCATGAGGGAACTTGGGTTGCTCATCTTCTTTCTCTTCATCGGCGTCATTCTCTTCTCCAGCGCCATCTATTTCGCTGAGGTGGATGACCCTAACACCCAGTTTGTTAGCATCCCTGATGGATTCTGGTGGGCAGTAGTTACCATGACCACTGTGGGTTATGGAGACATGTGTCCCATTACACTAGGTGGTAAGATTGTGGGCACTCTATGTGCCATTGCTGGGGTGTTGACCATCGCCCTGCCAGTGCCTGTAATAGTCTCAAATTTCAACTACTTTTACCATAGAGAGACAGAGCAAGAGGACAAGCCACCCATAGCTGAGACAACCGATCAAGGTTTAAAATCAGGGAACAATGCAAAACATGGAAGTAGTTGCTCTCTGAACAAGGCAAATGGGAACTGGCAGACTGACAAATCTATGTATTAAAACCCATATCGAAACTTCATTTTCATGAGCGTGAATCTCATTAAACAAGTCCAGGTTATATTTCACCACAAAGTCAAGAGATTATATTTTGCGTAAAGAAAGTCTATATTTTGACCAACACATTCTTATTCCAATTCTCATTACAGAAATGCACTAGTCGCTGATCATGGCCTATAGAGGGCGCAGCAGGATAAGAAATCTTTGAAGTCCTCATTTACGCTCCGAATCCGACAATAAATGACAAACAAATGCATACTCCGAAAGCGCTCCACAAGATATGTTTGATTATACCATCTGGATGCTCAATATTCATTGGGCGAATGCACATTTTAAACAGCTTATTTTACACGTAAGTTAATCGCCGTTCTAAACTAATGCGCTGCTGCATTGACACACACACATACAGACAGTAGCGCGTACATCATGTGCAGATCGCACGCACACAGGATCATTCAGTAGTGCAGAAATGTACTGTCAACACTGTTCTGTGATTTATCAATACAACAGCTTAGAAATTGAAAAGTTCTATATTCCTTAGTAACTAAAACCCACAGCTTCATTATTAGTAGAGAGATGCTGCCAGGTAGAATTAATTTACATGCAATCACTCTCTCAATAATGCATTCATATAAATGTAATCTTACTGTGCTACTTTATCTCTATCTGATTTAGAATGAGCAGAAATCTGTGAGAGATATAATGACCCAGTTAGAATTAATCAAATTAATTCCTTAAATGTCAACCAATTAAAATGAGTAAAATTTAAGTAAAATTTAAACAAAAATATCAGAATAACAGACAGACATCAAAGTTTAATTAACTCTTTATTTTTTTATTGCCAACACTGAAGACACCTGATGATAACAAGTAGAATCACTGAAGGAAAGAGAAACACAACAATTAACAGAGGTTTAGATGTTGATGTGGATGACTTTATTGAAAATGTGTGGTCGCCATTATGGTGATCAATGTTTCATCTAGTTGGCCAGTTTGACTCTTTGCTTTTTATGTCACTTTGTGTTTTTTGTAATGATTTTTGCTAATTTTACACATTTTAAGTGGTTGACTTTGAAGAAATTAATTAGATTAATTTCAAACTTAATTCTTATATGTTGAATTTAATTAATAATATTAATTACAGCGTGTAATCTGTTGCCACAATTTTATTGAGTAGATAGAGCGTATTACTTTTATGGTGTAGTGTCATATGCCATAGCTGTGCTCAAGGCAACCCGCGTTCGAGTCTTAGCTCAAGGTTCAGGCTTATTTGTTCATTAATGACGTCATCAGAGTGTAGTCGTAGTCGACTCGACATTCATCACATAAATTCCGACTTGTGACTATATATTTTTTCAGTTAAATGCTGTACAGCAGTGGTTCCCAAACTGGGAACCCCTACCCCTACACCCCTGGGGGTACGTGAGGTGACAAAAGGGGGTACGCGAACAAAATGCTGAGTAGTTCATTTAATTCTACCTTAAAATAATATTAAAGCCGAGCATATTTTTCTAACTGCCAAAATGCCGTATATCCAGTACATTTAATCAAATTACCTCATCATTTGCAGTCAAAAATTACTGTATCCACACAAGCAGCATGCATATGATAGATTGCTTGCAGTCTGCTGGCTTAACCCTCTGGAGTCTGAGGCTGATTTGTGGCCTGGAGAAGTTTTGACATGCCCTGACATTTGTGCTTTTTTCAGTTGTTCATAAACATATTAATGACACAAGTGTCATTACACTGTATTCAGCACAAACTAGGCTACCATAATATGTGAGGAACATGTATGTACATGTTTGTGTTTTTGAAGGAATAACATTTATGCGTGGTTATTGAAAAAACAAAAAACTTAAGTCACTGAAATAAGGCCAAAAAAAGTATAGTAAATCTGTGTTTACAATACTTTAGGGTATTGGAGGTTGTAGACTAGAGTTTTTGCTTCAAAATTATGTAAAAATTAAATAATTTTAATTCCCTAAAGCGAAAAATGTCTATATTTTTCTATTTATTTTGTGGTGAAATATGATTCAGTCAGATTCTTCACAGGTTTTGTGAGATTCAGCTAATGAGTTTCATTTTTAGTGCTTCAGTGTTTGCTAGATTTATGGGGGGAACAGATTATTATAAAAGTTACCTAACTTGAATGAAATGAATGAGATAACAGTTTCTCTGAAAACATAAGCAACAGAAACTAGATTTTTGTTAGATTTTCATCCGTGTTGAATAATCCTATTATTAAATAATTAAACAATTTAAACCATCTCATAATCTCATAAACCTACCACATCCGGTCCACTATGTGTAATTAAAAATTACAGAATCACTCTAAAATTAAATGACAACTGCACTATCATCAAGTGCATTTGGGTGGCTTAATGTTTCCACCAGCAAACTACCGTTTTGGGTAACTTGCAAAACTACGCCTTTAACATTAATCTCTACCACCATTCTCATATTATTGTCTCTGTGTATGTGTTTTCAAATATAATTCCAAATTACATAATGCATTTCATATTTTTATCATGTTGTATTCAAAATGATAATCATTGTTTGTTGTGGCACTTTAGAGGAAGCTCAGCCAATGAAGAGGAGAATTGTATTTAGAGTTTTCCACTTACAGTCCATATTCATTTCTATGAGCATAACAGTGCCTTTCACTCAAACGGGATAAACCAGGTTTTATATTGAGTGGAATTGATTTCCTCTTGGTCTTGAGTTGAAGAAATGGACCTATCAGTCTTGTTCTCTCTGATTATCACTTTCTCTGAATCAACATTTGCCTCAAGAAAGGTTTGAGAAGTATAATTTTCTTTAAAGAAAACAAGCGAGATAAGGACATTTACTCTTGGATCATTTTGCTTAATAATGGTGAACATAAATAGTGTTTTGTTGGAGAGAGGATCAGGGAGCTATGAGCCAAGGTCTCACTGTATTATACAAAGTTGTTTTTCATTTATGGGAATCTTGGTGAGCTGTTTTCCAAGACATACTGGATATAAACACATATTTTCATTGTGTTTTTTGGTGTTAACAACTGCTGCTATTTTATATTTACCTAAAGTTTTGTCATTGTAGTATGAAGGAGAAGTAATGTGTTATTTCTGTTTTAATAGGTGCAGGGAGGAATTATTAAGCAGCTAATTGTTGTCATTGTTAATCTGACATTTTATTTGCACATTTTGCCTGTATAATGATGGTTCTTTACAGACTAACTGAACATTTTGGTGGTTGTGCTAGAGAATGAATTGTACATTTGAACAAATCCTTTTATTCCAGAATTAAAATTCTAATGAGAACTTTCAAAGCCTTCAAAAATATTAAAAATGAACTTCAGGAACTTGAATATCATGTGCTTAGCCTGACAACTAATCATAGTTGGTTGTATATTTATGACTGTAAATAAGTGACAACATAAAGCCATTTAATGTGTTAATAACTGTGTTATTACTGTATGTATTAAAATTCTACATTATGTACTTGTTGAAGTGTTTGACATGAAACACATCTCAGTGAAATGAATCACAGGCTGCTGTTGTGATCACTTCAAAACTTGTCATTAGAGATTTGCATTTAACAGCTGAAATAGTGAATTGGTTATTTTATGCCGACAGTGACTAAGGCTAGATATGTTATGTCCCCTTTACTATAATTTGGCAGGAAAGCAAAGACTTTCGAATTATTCGAATTGCATTTTAAGTAAAATATGGAAATTGTCCTGCAGTGTGACTGTCCTCAACATGAACTGCAATATACAGAAACCTATTAAAATGACTAATGTGGAAAGGAATACAATTAAAAGATACCAACCTTTTCTAAATGGAGTCTATTATCACAAATGACTAGTTATGAATTTACATATTATACTT
>RJVU01053773.1:2094561-2104597 GCA_003731715.1 Anabarilius grahami
GTCATCGTATAATGAAACATTCGAAAACAACTTTAAATAAAAGTCAATTATCCACTTGGCATATATATATATATATATACACTATTTTATAAGAGCCTTTATTTATTTTATTTATTTATTTATTTTTTTTTTGAGTAACCCTCATGTATTTANTTATTTTTTTTTATTTTTTTTGAGTAACCCTCATGTATTTAACTCACATCAGTGTTTTAGATTAGTCTAGTCAGAAAGTGTGCCAAGGAGTTATCTGGCGGTCAGGTCTTTGAGGTCCTCCACCTCTCTGGAAACCCCTCTGCCTCATTCACTTACTTTGTGTTATATAAGATGACCTCATTACCGGCAATAACAGGCTAGACTTTCACTGAAACATGAGCTACTGCTCATAGACATGCTTCTCTTTTTCTCTCACATTGTTGCATCTGCTGTATCTGAAATCACTCACTATACCCTCATTCACTATAGTCTCTACATTACACCATTAATATAGTCTACTGAAGTTGCGAATGAATACAAGTGAGCGAATTCGGACACTGAGTGTGCCTGACGTGCTGTGGAATTCATTCGGCGTAACGCTCACAGTGCATGGGTGTACAGCGGCGAGGCGTTCAGTGTAAATCGATTGTTTTGAGGTGCATATGGGACTGAATGAACTTTAATGTACTCAATGTCCACTATGAATTCTGACACCATTACAACAAGTATATAAGAGTATAGGGGGCAATTACCAATAGGCAATTGTCTCAGGCTATCTTTTTCTTTCTTTTTTTTCATAGGAAAAAAGATTTGGGCCCAGACTTGCATGTACAATATATCTAAAGTGTATTATACTTTAAGAACCTATGAAATCACTTGACTACCTCAATTTTATATATATATTAATGAAATAAAAGACCACTTAAGTGTACTTAAAAAGATGATTCTTAACACACTTAAGTTTGCATTTTAAATCATTATGTATGTTTTAATACTCTCTTGTCGATATTTTGATATGTTGACTAACATACTAAAGCAAATGTAAAGTACTTGATTATAATTATGTTATTATATTTTTAAAGTTAATGTTTTAAATGTACTTAATTGCAAATTCATCATTACAAATGTGTCATTAAATATATTTAAATGCATGACATACATGTTTCAATAGAAATTTAATTAAAGAATATTTTAGTTTAGCATAAATGCTTGTCAGTACATTCAGCAGTACAATTTTTCTCAAAGACAATAGAATTATGAAATTACATATAAAGATGCACTTAAGTCCCACTTAGCACTCTTAAGTTCAATTAATTGCATTTAATAAAAATTTAACCTAAATACACTTTCATTTATAGCATGAAATTAAGTTTCTGAAAATGTTACATTCAGTTCCCACTTAAATATATTCTTTTAAAGTACATTATTTCCATAATAGGTACTCCATGCTAAAGTGTGCTTCTTTTTCTCAAGGGTGATGTTAATGTATTTCCTGTTGAAACAGGAAATTGGGCTGGAATATATCAAAGTGCTCATCCCCTTTTATTTATATAATTTTGTTTACATGCTTTCTAAATGCTACTGCTAGTCAGAGGCAGGCGGACTATAGTGCTAAAAGATTGTATTGCTAAAAGATTATATTTGTCAACTCTTAGAGCACATTGGCATATTGATTCGCCTCAAAGCTAACAGACATGAGCTAAAAAATTATTTAAAATGNTTGATATGTTGACTAACATTTATTTATATAATTTTGTTTACATGCTTTCTAAATGCTACTGCTAGTCAGAGGCAGGCGGACTATAGTGCTAAAAGATTGTATTGCTAAAAGATTATATTTGTCAACTCTTAGAGCACGTTGGCATATTGATTCGCCTCAAAGCTAACAGACATGAGCTAAAAAATTATTTAAAATGAGGATATCACTGCATTACCTCCCTTTAAGACCACAGACTGCACAAAGATTGACTCAGACAGGCTCTGAATTGTTTTATCTCCAGTCTCTAGCTTTGTCTCCTGTAGCGATCTGACAAAAACCCCAGGAGTGATCACTTAAGTATACTGTAGGTAACTCTAGCCCAAACACTGCCGAGCGCTAAGAGGTGAGAGATGATGAACAATGGCTACTAGTCAAAGTAAGGATGGGAACAGAGTTGGATAAATGCATGAAATGTGACAAGGTACTTCAGTAAAAGAAACAAAGCTGTAAGCAGGAGAGGGAGGCGATGAGAGATACTTCAATGCATTGCAGCCATTATTCATGTACCTGAAAGCAGCTCTTGAAGGGAATGATAAGTATAATTATGATAGCCAGATCTATTACATAGCAAACAGGCTCTAACAGTGTCTTAGCAATGGTTTAGGTGTGTGCGTGACTGTGTTTTTGGGGAGTTAGTTCTTGTTTTTCATTTAACAGGATGACATGACACCTGCCTCCTACATACGCACACACAGACAAAACCAATGCAATATTTATATACTGTAAATAGACCAAACTGAGTGACCCCATTTGCACTACATACTGGTTTCCAGGGTCCACCTTTAACACTTTAAAAAATGTAATTCATAGAATTGAAAAACAGTTTCTGGCCAATTGGCCAGTAATATTTTTAAGAATCGCAACATAATGCATTGTTTAAAGGTAAAATGTGTGATTTCTGTGCTAATAATGTCACCAAACGCACCTCCAAAAATAATGGCTGTTTCCAAACAAGATTCCAACCTTTTCCTGTCTATCATTGTTCAATAAAACACATAGCCTGTTTCTGAAATCACCCCTGTACCCTTAAATCAATTTGAGGGGACAGCCATTTGTAGTGGTGTCCGAAAGCGGACGTTTTCGAGTGCATTCATACATCCCACAGCTGAATCATCCATCCATCAATTTTCCAAACCGCTGGTCCAGCGTAATATCATAAATTCCTTTTTATTTGATTATTAAATAGTTTAGTTAAGGTTTACACATGCTATTTTGCATGACAGAGTTCAAGATAAATCTTTTCATTACTACTGGAGCTGCCAGTTTACTAAGTTACAAATTAAACCGCAAACACAAACTTTACAAAAGCAGCAGCCCTTCCAGCGCACTCAGAGTCCAAATTCGCTTACTCTTTTTCATTCACTCCTTCAAGTGGACTATATTAGTGGACTAGTGTAGGGAATAGTGAATGAGGGTATAGGAGCGATTTCAGACACAGCCATAGTTTTGTCCCAAACTCACGGCAGTGTTGCAATGTCAAAACTACAAGTGAGTCCCAATTCACGTACTTATGCACTATTCTAAGCCGATTTGAAGTATAAATAGTTCACACTGAAAATTCCAAAAAAGCAAAAGTGCACTTTAAATACCCAGATGATGTACTTCATTAACCAAAAAACGAAATGTGGATTATTGGACACTTCATTCAGTCAACTGTCTCAGCTTTAATTACATAGCAGAGAGGGAGGGGCTATTAGATACTAATGTTCAATGACAAAATAATCTTATAAAACTCACACACTACACGATAGAGTACATAGTGCAGAAGTACATAGTGTATAAGTGCAAAGTGTATAGTGCATCATTAGGGTTGAAACTTACATCTTGCTGTCCTGTTTTCTGGTATTGCTTATTCATACCATTGAGAACACTAAACAAAATTAACAAAAACAAATTCACATGGGATTTGATATTTCAAATGTGCTATTTTAAAGGATTGTAAATTATACTGTGAGTGACACACAGTGATCTGTGCTGTCTGAAGCAAATTTAAAAGAAAAAAACAGCTGAATAATTGAATTGTCATAATTACATTGCCTGCATATGTATTTTTAAAATGCAAAGATGTTTTATGGTATTTAAGGCTAGTACATTCACCCACCATTAGCAGATGTTCATTTTGGATTCTGCTGACAGCACACTGAAATCACAATGTGAAGAACACATGAACATGATGTTATTTAAAGCTGCATTCAGGTTTTTATAGGCTATGATATATATGTAGCCTATAAAAGTGATAAATATGTTGCTCAACATTTATTTTGCTATGACAACTGTAAGCAGTTGCCTTTAACCTTTACTGACACCTGGTGGTGTGGATGCAGCATGACACAAAAGCTCTTTTTGTCAGTTACTGGTGCCATTGTAATAGTTCCAGTCAGACATGATTATCCCTTATGAGTTGAACAGCATTTAATGTTGCTGTTATTCTAAAGCTCTCTAGCAATGACTGAAGCCATTGTAAGCTTTTGAGGTTTTTTAATGTTCTGCTTTCTGATGGATTTGGTAACACCTGAGTCATAACTAGTGGGTTACTATGTTCTTCACTTTAGAATACTGATCCAAGTAATTAGTAATTCCTTTAGAATAATAACACTTGAGTCATTACTATTCAAAAACGGGAAAGAAAAAAGCTTACAGTGACTTCAGTCCTTACTGTACCTTACCTCATATTAATTATGAACCTGTATTTAGTAGTCCTCTTGGAGGTATAAAAAAAATAGTAGTTACTGATTAGCTATAGTGAACTACCACATTCAACTGAGCGGCCATTACTTATTCATTTGTTAATCAAAGTCTCTTTTTAGTTAATAGTTGTTACTTGTCATATTCTGAGTTTGTTTTAGTCATCTTTATTGTTTGTATTTCAGTTTGATTTGGTTTCCTTGCCATGTTCTAGTTTGGTGTTAGCCGTGTTTAGTTGGTATGCTTTTGTGTTCTCCTGTGATTATTTGCATCTCAGTTTGTGGATTAACGATGACCTTCCTCGGATTCTTGCCTCCTGTATCTTTGTGAGTGAGTTCTACACAGCAGTACCGTGACAGAACACCAGACCTAAAATGGAACTGGCTGAGCAACATAAACTGACAGAGGACAGCCTGCTTAACATCCAGCAGCACAGCCAGCCTCTGGAGCTATATGTGGAGGAATTTGTGGTGTTGTCTCATCTCAGCTGGAGTGATTCAATGCTCACTGCATGCTTTTGGATGGGACTGGATGACGAGTTATTTCATTTCCTTCCTCCTGGTCATTGTTCTATACCCTTAGTTGATTTCAAAAATCATGTCCTCTGGCTAAATGGTTCTGATTTTTTGTTGAGGAAATAAACGAGGACTGCTGTAAGCTATCATTCAGTCACATCCAGAAAGAACATCCCAGGCCTGTGCCCGAACCTTCCACGGACTCTGAAACAGCGATCATTAGGACAGACTATTCAACATCTCCAGCCTTTCCCCGGCACGAATGGCTGTGTCTAACAGTGCGGACCTGATTGCAAAGTTAGCAGACCACTCCATCATTTCTGTCAGAGAGGCTCTAGGGAAGTTCTACATTCCTTAGTCAACAGCAGCCCAAAGGAGGAGGCTGAGGAAGAAGAAACAGTCCTCTGCATCTCCAGCCCCTGAGTCTGCTCCAGTGTCGGCTAAAGCCCCTGAGTCTGCTCTACTGTCGACTCCAGGCCCTGAGCACAGTCCAGTGTCGGCTCCAGCCCCAGAGTTCAGCCAGAAGCCCACTCACGTCCCTGAGCTCAGCCAGGAGCCCGCTCTCGCCCCAGAGCTCAGCTCAGAGTGTGGGGATGCATCTTGGCCATGGAGGCTGATCTCATCTCTTTTGTCATGGTTACAGTGATTGTCACCAGTCTCCTCGTCATGGCAATGGTGGACATTCCTGATTCCGGTGTGTCCAGCTCCCTCATCACGGCCACGATAGTTGTTTCTGACTCTGCACTACCTTGGGCCCCTGAGCTATCTGCACCTCCCTGGTTCCCTGAGTCACTGACACCTCCCAAACTCCCAGAACTTCCAGCACCACAATGGTTCCCTGTATTACTGCTGCCATCCTGGAGGCTCTCTAGCCTAACCGTATCACCCTGGTCATCTGTCCGTCACCATCAGTGCTTTTAAATGACCCGAACACTAGTAGGTTTCAGTTTGAGTAGTCAGTAACCAGTACTGGTTAATGTTAAACACTTTTTTCTACTCTCATACACCAACTCACTTGCACTTTTTATTCCCAACATACACTATATTGTCAAAAGTATTGGGACGCCCCTCCAGATCATTGAATTCAGGTGTTCCAATCATTTCCATGGCCACAGGTGTATAAAATCAACCACATAGGCATGCAGACTGCTTCTACACACATTTGTGAAAGAATGGGTCACTCTCAGGAGCTCAGTGAATTCAAGCGTGGTACCGTGATGGGTTGCCACCTGTGCAGTAAGTCCATTCGTGAAATTTCCTCACTACTAAATATTCTACGGGTCAACTGTTAGTGGTATCATAACAAAGTGGAAGCAATTGGGAACAACAGCAACTCAGACACAAAGTGGTAGGCCATGTAAAATCACAGAGCGGGGTCAGTGCATGCTGAGGTGCACAGTGCGCAGAAGTCGCAAACTTTCTGCAGAGTCAATAGCTACAGACTTCCAAACTTCATGTGGCCTTCAGATTAGCTCAAGAACAGTGCGTAGAGAGCTTCATGGAATGGGTTTCCATGGCCGAGCAGCTGCATCCAAGCCTTACATCACCAAATGTAATGCAAAGCATCAGATGCAGTGGTGTAGAGGACACTAGAGCAGTGGAGACGTGTTCTCTGGAGTGATGAATCACGCTTCTCGGTCTGGCAATCCGATGGACGAGTCTGGATTTGGCGGTTGTCAAGGGAACGGTACTTGCCTGACTGCATTGTGCCAAGTGTAAAGTTTGGTGGAGTTTGGGTTGTTTTTCAGGGGTTGGGCTTGGCCCCTTAGTTCCAGTGAAAGGAACTCTTAATGCTTTAGCATACCAAGACATTTTGGAAAATTTCATGCTCTCAACTTTGTGGGAACAGTTTGGGGATGGCCCCTTCCTGTTCCAACATGACTATGCACCAGTGCACAAAGCAAGGTCCATAAAGACATGGATGAGCAAGTTTGGTGTGGAGGAACTTGACTGGCCTGCACAAAGTCCTGACCTCAACCTGACAGAACACCTTTAGGATGAATAAGAGCGGAGACTGCGAGCCAGGCCTTCTCGCCAACATCACTGCCTGACCTCACAAATGCGCTTCTAGAAGAATGGTCAAAAATTCCCATAAACACACTCCTGAACCTTGTGGAAAGCCAGAAGAGTTGAGGCTGTTATAGCTGCAAAGGGTGGGCCAACTCCATATTAAACCCTATGGATTAAGAATGGGACATCCCAAAACTTGTGGCAATATAGTGTATTTAAAAAATGTATAAGATAAAAAAATATATATTAAAATGCCATTTTCTAGGTTAGATGCTATTAATTGTGCTAAAGTGTATTTTGTTTTGCACGTAGAAAAAAATAATGGACAGATCCTAAGTACAAACTATAATTAAGGTTTTATCTGAGATCCAGAATTTATGTGATGCCCATCTTTAATTTAGCTTTTGAACCTTTGTATCACTTCTGGTGGAGCCAGGATGACCTGCATGCATAATGATAAAATAAATCTTCTTTATATGTATAATTTTAGATTTCCTTCTCTCTAAATAACAACAATGCTCAGGATTTTTGCTGTTCTCAATAACAAAAACATTCCACGTTATATTCAGTTTATTCTAAAAATGATTAAATTGCATGTATTAATATCAGCAGGATGTTAATATATTATAACAGGCTATGTGTTGACATCTTTGTTGTTCTTCCTGGTGATGATGCTTCCAATTCCGATTCCTTGTGGCTGCATGGGCTCTAAATATGACATATGGCCCACACATGGAGGTGACTGCTCTGTATTTCTGACCCACAGCATAGTTCTGTACCGCAGACAGCTTGTTCTCACCACATCTACGCTTTAAACACTTTTTTTCTCAGCAGGGAAAGACTTTCTGCCTGAGCTTAATGCTTAGTTTGGAATGAATGCGTTTAATTCAGTTGGGAGATTTGGTGTTTTAATCCAGGTCTTTGAAGATTAAAGACGAATAAAAAGGTGATTTGGAAGCAATTTAATTTTAGCTCTTCGAAAATTACTTCTATCTGAACACAGTCTGTCTGAACACTTCAACCTCAAGATAATAGAATATTTGGTAACACTTTACAATAAGGTTCATTAGTTAAACATTAGTTAATGTATTAACTAACATGAACTAACCATGAACAATACATTTGTTTACTGTATTTACTAATCTTTGTTAATGTTAGTTAATGAAAATACAGTTGTTCATTGTTTGATCATGTTAGTTCACAGTGCATTAACTAATGTTAAGATTTTAATAATGTATTAGTAAATGTTGAAATTAACATTAACAAAGATTATTAAATGCTGTATAAGTGCAGTTCATTATTAGTTCATGCAAAGAACTCAAAAGTTTTGTGAGCAAATGCAAAGTTTCCAGGGGAACGCAAACATTTTGTGGGCAAACGCAAAGTTTCTTTTGGGGAAATGCAAAGTTTCTCATCTCATGTTTTTTTTCTCTCCAACCCCAAACTTTTGAACAGTATAGTATGACATAACAATATGGAATTGTTCTGATTGCACAAATGAAATTAAAATAAACACCATTATGCCAACAGAAACTCTAAATTCTGGCATAATTTGTGTGCTGTATGTGTTAACCTGTGTTAAATATATGTATTGCTGCATTATTAATGTTTCAACTTGAACTGCATCATTTATATGATAAATTCATTTATATATAAATTGGATATGTTTTGAGACATTTTTTTTTCTCAAACCATATACATACAGTTGTTACATTGCTGGTCAGGCAATGAGAGGAGGTGAATCTGTATGCAGCAAACATTTATTTATATTTACAAACTAAAACAAAACTACAGAACTCCAACACAGACAAAAAAAAACTAAAAAAACAAACAGCTTTGCTTGAAAACCAAAGACAATATTCAACAAAGGAACAGAGGGTATTAAATACAGAGGAAAACAACAAACTAAACAAGAAACAGGTGAGCGTAATCAGTTAATAAATTAGAACCCATGGAAACAAACTAGGGAGGAAACTAGGGGGCTGTTTACACAACACCTAAAAAAAGAGAAAAAAATGTATGCATTTACATGAGCTTTGGTGGCCTGAAAATGCAAACTTTTGAAAAAGGGTTTCAAAGTGCAAGTTTTTGAAAATGATACTGCTATCGTCTCTGTGTAAACTACAAAAACTTGAATCTGTGAAAACAGTGATGTCATGCGCATGTGTATTACGTGTTCAGTCTAATAGGTGCGTAGTGTTTCTTTTAAAAAAAAGTGACATCGCCAACTACTGACCTGGCATGAATAATACAGTGTTTTAGTCCTTTTCGCAGAAACTTACCCTAAGGGAACAAAGGACCAGTAGGTGCACCTAATGTTGGTTTGCCAACCGCCATAAAACCTCAAAAGAAGAAGAAGAAGAAAGGAACAAAAGACACAGGAACTAAACATAGTAACAGAAACCAAAACTAAACATGACAGCAGTACATTTGCATATTATTTATGTGAGGGTTGTTAATTTAAAATCATTTAAAAGAGTGACATTTTAGTGAGGCATTCTTGCATTAAAAGAACAGACTTCCTCAGCAAGTCAGAAAACCCAGTGATCTTCCCATAATCTTATACAGAGACAGTGTGCATTTCAAACAACTAAACTTGCCCATGAACGCAGGGAAAGATGACAAATGAGTTACTGTGTCCTCTTGACTCAAGTGTTCTGTCTTTGCAAAGTGTGAAGTCGGTGGACAGAGCAAAGACTGGTGATTTTGTCCTCTGTTACTATGTCTGTTCCTCTAACCTAGCTAAAAATAACCAATACCTTCCTTTGCAAGAAACCAAACCAGCTCAATGCACTGGTCTGTAGATACACGGAACTTTCCATCAAAGAGACTCGTTAAAGATGGAGTGAACTCGTGAAAGTTTAATGAGTCAGGAAAAAATCCTCTGAACCATCTGAGCAGGCACTAAACTAGGCACTGAAATCAAGTCAAATAAAATATAGTTGCTAAAAAGTTACATTAAAAAGTAATTATTACATTTCTGTGATTCACCGAAGAATATAGTATTCTGAAGAATGGACTAAAATTAAAAAGACACCTAAAAGAGAGACAATTGTCCGCTGATGGTCAAGTACTACCTGACCGGCCACAATAA
>RJVU01053773.1:2105918-2144252 GCA_003731715.1 Anabarilius grahami
AACTATGACATTTGCTCAATAACAGCTTCCACAGAGGTCTTTCCAGTAAAAGAACTCTGAAAGAAGGACTTCTGGCTGTGATGCGAAGGTCTGGGCATGTGAGATTGTCTTAGTGATTACTGTCTGTAAGGAACAGCAAGATTTTGTCCATGGCTCTGGACTCTTGGACTTTGACTTGTTGACTGGTCACTGGAAGCAATGCGATATGCAGAGATTGTAATCAAGCAGACAAGAGACCCAGCTGAAATTCTTTCTTGTTTCTTTCTGCTAAACTTAGTCTCACCATGTTAATGTTTAAAGACACTTGACTTGCAGTTCCATGTCAAGTGAATAAAACTGATGACATTATATTGCTGTAATTTTGAAATGTAATCAAGAAAAACAAGTACACTTAATATGAGGTGAAAGTAACTCTTAAGTGTGCACATTTAATATGTTTGGTTAAGCTAATACAAAGTGTGACTGGTCAATGCTGTCTTTTTGATATATTGTCATTATTATGTATGTTTTAAGGCAGGTTGAGGCTGGTATTCGTTTCATTTTGAGCGTTAGAAGAAATTAACTGAGCAAAGAATCTTTGAGGAAGAAATATTAGAACCATGTTTGTCAAATAAGAAGGCAATATAAATGTGAGCTCTCATAGGAGGATCGCTCCCTTGAGGAGCACACACAGAGTTTTGTAGATCTTGCTCATCTCCATCACTACTCTGATGACAGCGTCTGTGTGTTTTTCCAGGCAGGACTCAATCCTCAAATGAAAGCACACCTACTCCTTGAGGGACATTTCGAGAATATATGGACTGGGTGCTATTTCAACGTGAATCCCTCTTCACCATCCATGAGAGCGAGGAGGATCTAAATCCACCAGCACCCGCATTCCACTTATTATGACACTGAGCCCACCACAGACTCAGAGCCTGAGCCAATAATTGCCACGGACCCAGAGCCAGAGCCAATGCCCGCTACAGAGCCTGCAGCCACATTCACCCTGGAGGCAAAGCCCACTGCTAAGTCTGACCAGGTGGTTGCTATTTCCTTCCCAGTGGGAATATTGGTGGAGTTGGCCCATCCACTAGCATTGGAGATCTGTTTTCCACCGTTTGGAGTAATTGATGCACTGATTTCCTCCTGTTCCAAAGCCCTTCCTCCTCAGCTAGTACCATCCAGCATCCAAGTAACTTTGTTCTCCACAGGTCCTGCCGGCTTCAATGACTCCTCATCTCCGCTGGTCCCACGGAGCTTCCAAGTCTCCTGATCTCCGCCAGTGCCTCCCGGCTTCCAAGTCTCCTCATCTCCCCTGGTCCTGCGCAGCTTCCAAGTTTCCTGATGTCCTCCAGTCCCTCCAAGCCTCCTAATCCTAATCTCCTAATCCTAGTGTCCTAATCTCAGCTGGTCCTGCGAAGCTTCCAAGTCTCCTGATCTCAGCTGGTTCCTCCAGGCTCCATGTCTCCTCATCTCCGCTGGTCCTGCGCAACTTCCAAGTCTCCTGATCTCAGCCGGTTCCTCCCGGCTTCCAAGTCTCCTCGTCTCCGCTGTTCCCACCCAGCAGCACACTCCATCCTCCTTCTACAAATCCTTCCAGTTCCTCTGTGTTGGCTCCACTGGTCCACCTTTGTGTGTTGATCCCCTGGCTCCGCCTCGGGTTTCTGAGCCCATTACTCCACTTCAGCCCATCGACCAGTCGGCTCTACCTTGGCTCCTCACTCCCTCGTTTCAACCTGCGATGTCCCCTGGGCTCCCTCGTCACCTCCAGCTCTGCCTTAGTCAGTTTCCGCTCTGCCTCCGTCACCAACTTCTAGGCCTCCGCCTCAGTCTTCATTCCAACCAGCTCCGCCTCAGCCCACCTCGGGCTCTCGTCACCATGGCTCTGTCTTGCCCTCCTGGTCCTCCGATGTTGCTCGGTCTCTCTTTCCATCAGACTGGGTCTCCACCTCTCCCGGCTTTACTTCTGTTGGTCGGACTCATGACTCCACCCTGGCTCCTCCCTCCATCAGTTCCACTGTGGGTCATCCTCCTCCTGGCCCTGATCGGGGTCATCCCATGGTCTCTTCCTCCGCCTACTCCCCCATTGACTCTTCCTCCGGCACCCCCATGGGCTTGTATTTTTGTTTAGCCCTCCTTCCCACCCCCAGAGTCCACTCACTTCCACCTCCACTTCAGGGATGTTTTTGTTTACGGCGCAGTGTAACATGAGGTTTCGGTTTTAGTTTGTACTATCTAGTTTTCCTGTTTCCTTTGTCCTTGTTTATCTGTTGCCATGGTTATTTATTTTGTTAATTGATTATCTCCACCTGTTCCCTGTTTTCTACCTTCACTTTGTTTATTGTGAATAAACGTGACAGCTGTGATTAGATCCTGCCTCTACTCTCCTTACTGCAACCAACGTACGTGACATCCATGCACAGTCTTTGTCACATAAAAGTGGGAACACAAGAAAACAAAGAGTGAACTCAATATTTTTAAATCTTCACTTATACTTACCTGTTCTCATGTATTCTTAACCATCAGGGCACATCTGAAGACAGGGACAGCAATGAGTCATGGCTACTTAACATTTTATAGCTCTCCACTTTGTCACTCTTTTTTTTTTCACATGACAACCACCCATGTGTTTTGCTCTTCTAACTGTACATCTGAGTTTGTGTGTTACCGTTCATCTGTTTCCACTGCAGCCCCAGATGCACCATTCATCATTCTAAAGGTCATCTATCTCTCTCCTCTCTTTCTCTTTTGTTCCATATTTTCTCAATCTGTCCCATCTTCCACACCTGCCCAATCAATTCAGTTCAATAGCTTTCTATTGTCATTTTGCCATTTTCTCTTTTCTTTTCCTTCCTAACAGCTTGAAAGACGCCCAGCTCGTGCCATTTGAACCCAACCATATGCTCAGTCCAAAAGCATAATTTTATGCTATTATAAACATAAATGCTGTTCTAAAAGGTAAGTATCTTAATTATAATGCCCACTAAGATGCATTCCCGTATCCAAATATGCAGTATCTATATTTCAAATATTTCAAATACAAGTAACTCTGAAATTACATATAAAGATGTACTTAAGTTCTACTTAAGTGGGTCAAACAGCACTCTTAAGTTCAACTATTGCATTTAATAAAAAAATAAACTATAATACATTTTCATTTAATTGCAAATAACATGCAATTAAGTTTCCAAAAACATTACATTTAGTTCACACTTAAGTATATTCATTCATTCATTAAAGTTTATTATTTGTGTAAGAAATACTTTTTTAATACCTTATTAAAGTATGATAAAATGCACTTCACAAGGGACTTTTGCTTTTGTTTTAGGAAACAAATCACACTTCAAATCTATAACACAATTCTCATTATCAAAAGCCTTCTGAATCTTCATTACATGCACTTAAAAGTTGCTACATTGTCATTTAGAATGATATATATGATTGTTTATTGATTTAAATACAGAAGGCAGGATGCCCCCTTTAGCTCCCTGGCTGCCCAACATCAAGCAAATCTAACATTAGTGTTAACCTACTTCTGAATAATTAAACTACTGGAGTTGAGTTAAACTCATGTGAATTATTCACTTGGGTGACTTAGAGGTAACATGGTGTTTCCTGACCTAAATCCGTTTGAAAGATGCCAAAAAAAGACACAGGATCTCATGATAAACCCTATTTTGACTTGCTTATGGTCTCTTAAGGGAATTTAAGTTGAATATCTGCTTCGCTGTGGTCTATGTAAGCACAGGTTATGTTTCGCCAGCCAGATTGAATTCTGGTGTGATAGGCTTCTGCACTCATCAAGTTGTCAAGTCTTTTGATGTTATCGGAATGGAACGGAATAAGTAAATAAGGTGTCCGACAGTTTGTCAATTTAAAGGATGGTCAGGAACTAACCGAGCCTAGTCTGGTGAATAGACCAGTTTACATTGTAAATATTTCATTGATTATTTCCAATTAGTTTTAAACAGTGTTTTAAAGGAGGCACCGCAATACTGATTATGTAATGCTCAGCCTGAAGAAGAGCCTGATGATTAAGGTTGTTTGGTTTATTGAGCTCAAAGAGAAGGAAATACCCAAATATTTTAACTTAAGGCAGTTTATAAAGAGAAAATAGAGAGGCCTATATGAACATGTAGAGGGTATAATGTCAGTTTAGTTGGAGAGATACAAAAAGATTATATGCAACATGAAATAATGTAACGCTATTACATATTAGGCTCAAGGAAAATATGTTTGTTAATGGCAGACATTGAAATGCCTCAATAATGCAAGAGAGGAAACTAATTGAGTATTTTCTGTTATAAGGAATATAAATAAAATTTACTTTGAATAAATAGCGCCATCATGCGGACAGTTTAAAATTACATCATGTAGTAACCTACATGTAGAGTGCTTCTTTTTTATTTTCTAATGACTACAAAAGAAAATTGTGTTTTACAGAACAACCAGTTGCAGTTTTATTAACTGCTACAATATGTAATAATTATGCATGATGCTAATGAATATTCATGAGGTAGGTGGGCCATGAATGTCACGTGATTCTATTTTGTTGTTAACTTGCAGGGAAGTTGTAGCGTTACTTCTGCAAGCACTTTTGCAATGTGAGGTTGCCGTTATTTGATCTCTACATCAAAAGGTGGTCTACATCCAAAAAGGTGAGGTTTAATTAGCCTAATTAAACCAATGATGTCGCGATAAGTTTAATGAATGGGACAGCGCGTCTGTCTGTATCAACAAATGAAAAGTTGTTTTATGTAGGCCTACAAAATGGGAGATTACGAAGGTAACTTAAAGGTTGTGTCTCAAAACTTAGTGAGCTGCCTACTTAAAGAAGCATTTAAAGCAAACATAGTCGTGGATAGCCTATGATGCCCTAAAATATCTAAGTAGGCAGCTCACTAGGTTAGACACACCGGAAGGCAACTTCCGCGTTAACGGGTTCACATAGGATATCATTAATTTTAACTGTTTAGATTTGCTCAAAACATGAATGAATGAATCTTCTTCATTTAATTAAAACTATGGCAGTTTAGGTAGTTATATGTAATATATATACCTTCATCAGAGTGAAAAAATATAATAATCTAAAATCAGTGAAATAATTATAAATAGTTTCAATATTTATTGTGTGAATAAATAAATAAAAAGGATGCCTGTAAATAAATTGATTGATTACTTTATTTCGAGCCATAGAAATAAAAGTGTTGTACACAGAAAAATGAATATATTGTACAATATTATACATTATACCCACATTGGGTAAAGAAAAAAACAAACAAAAGAAATAATTGAATAACAATATCTATAAATATATTTCAAAGATGTTCACAATTGATCTATTATTATAGCTCGAAAAGGAGTGGGAAGAAGACAAACTTATTTAACCCCACCCCCTTTTCATCCTAATGAATGGTTACCAATATAAAGAACAATATATTTATATACAATATCTGACCTATGTCGTACATTATACCTTAATAATTACATCTAAGTATAGTACATTACACACATATGCAATGTAGATGTTTCTTTCTATGCTTATGATACTTGTAAATATAAATATTACAGTTATAACTCATATTACCATCGTATATCATTATATATCAATATATTAGTTAAGAATTGTGAATAATACTTCCAATTATGTATAATATACTATAACTTACTATTTAAGCATGACAATTGTATTAAATATTTATATTGGCTTAATGGTGTTGATGATAATTAGTTAAATGATGTGTGTTGTTCATTAACAGAGGCCAGGTGTTCTTGTGAACCTGCTGTCAGAGAGAAGCAAACCCCTAACAACAGGACCACCCTTTACCTGTTTGTCTGTGCTGTGCAATAAAAGAGACAAGATTTTGGTGAGTCAGCTGCCAGGAGGGGGCGCTCTCCAAGCAACAGAGCCACCACTTGCCAGCCCTGATCTAAGAATTATGTTGTGTACAATAGATTTAATTACTAAAATATTTATAATTGTTTTTCCATGTAATTATCTCTATATTTATTACCATCAACACTGTCTTACACTTTCTTAAATTGATTCAATTTATGCTCCTGATCACAAATAAAAATGATATCGTTGTAGGATCATTTTCACCACAGCCATTGGTTATCAAAACAAATGTTTACCAAGGTCACAGAAGATAAAAATAAGAAAATGAACTCAAAACCAAGTTAAAAATCACCTCCGGTCAAATTGAGCAAATATGCTTAAAGGGTTAGTTCACCCAAAAATGAAAATAATGTCATTTATTACTCACCCTCATGTCGTTCTACACCCGTAAGACCTTCGTTCATCTTCCGAACACAAATTAAGATATTGTTGATGAAATCCGATGGCTCAGTGAGGCCTGCATTCACATCAATGATACTTCCTCTCTCAAGATCCATAAAGGTACTTAAAAACAGTTTGTGTGAGTTCAGTGGTTCTACCTTAATATTATAAAGCGACGAGAATACTTGTTGTGCACCAAAAAACAAAATAATGACTTTTCAACAATAGAAGGTATGCATGTGATGTCACGGTCAACCGTTATGACTCAGTGGCAAAAGACTGAGTAGCAGCATTGGTTTTCAGCGTGAATGCCGCAAAAAACACATCCAAAACGGGAAAGAGGTTTGCGACTGACTGTACAAATAGCTTTGACACAAAATCTGAGGTATATTTTTACAGACTGCTGAAAGCTACAGAAAAAAAAGAAGAAAATAGGTTGCTGCAATCCACAGAAACAGCTGGACTCCAGGCAGAGAAACATGTTTTGCAGTTATCATTTTGTGTCAAAAGGTTGGATTTTGGGGTAAAATCATACCCTTTATATTGTATTGTTATATATTGTGTTGACAACTCCTCAATTAAATATTTACCATCTTATTCTGCATAATTGGGTGTTTTATATAAACACTGACAAAAATGATACAAGTTTTAGGGCTGGACGATATGATGAAATATATAACATTGATATAAGTAATTACTCCGATTTAGACCTAACTATATTGTAGTTATATAAAATATTCACAGGCAGATTTGCTTTATGTATTTCCCCGGCGTCGAATATCCATGGATTATGTTTCTTTGACATGTCATAAGGAACACTTTCGAGCCCAACCTTTAGTGTTTGCTTTACTCGCGTTTTCGCAGTTTCCCCTATTAAATCCAGTCATGCAGCAGGTTCTTTTGCCACTCAGTCCAGATGAGGGAGCGCGTTCCTGCGGGAAAGTGACGTCTATGCATACCCTCTATATAGTGATGGGCCAATTTCAAAACACATCAGTGATTCGGAGCGCCAAAGTCACATGATTTCAGCAGTTTAGCAGTTTGATAGGAGATCCGAATCACTGATTCGATTCATAAAGCTCCGTACCAGTGTTTTGAAATCGCCCATCACTATATTGTTGAAAAGTTTTTTTTGTTTGTTTTTTGGCACACAAAAAGTATTCTCGTCGCTTTATAATATTAAGGTAGAACCACTGAACTCACATGAACTGTTTTAAATATGTGTTTAGTACCTTTATGGATCTTGAGAGAGGAAATGTCATTGCTGTGAATGCAGGCCTCACTGAGCCATCGAATTTAATCAAAAATATCTCAATTTGTGTTCTGAAGATGAACGAAGGTGTACGGGTGTAGAACGACATGAGGGTGAGTAATTAATGACTTTATTTTCATTTTTGGGTGAACTAACCCTTTAATGTGGAACTTGAAATTTTGTTGTCTAATTGTGTGTGTTTGGGATAGATAAAATGCTATGAAAATAGAGTGTGTGTTTGTGTGTGTGTGTTTTGATTCTAACAGTATTATATTGTTTCATTATATAGGCATTGTGAATGCAGAGAACAAACATGTTCAAGTCTGCTTCCCTTAACTCTCAGCTGCTGTTGTTGGATCAGAAGTGTGCTAAATGTCTGTTAGAGACGTACGTCAAGCGGAGCCTCAGTCTGAATGAAGGATGCAGGAAACATCAGCAGAAACAACTCAACAGGGTGAAAAGGGATGAACGAGAAAGCCAGGCCAGATGGGCGTCCAGTGACACCTCCACCCACCGCCTGTCCGTAGAGAAGCATCTGAAGATCAGCAAGTGCACTGAATGCACAACATCAGCATCTGATTTACGTTGTGAGAGCCTGAAAGGTCCAAGTAAGACCAAAAGGCGTTCTCTCTTCAGAGGCTTTCTCAACCTCTTCTCTAAGAAGAAGTCTGACCTGAAGGTGAATGGAGAAGGAGTTTCAGAAACAGATTGTGGACAATCTACTGTAGAACGGGGGATTGACCACACTAAGAGTTTGAGAAAAAAGCACTCTCTGAAAAAGATCTTGTTCAGCAATCAAAAAGTTGAGCAGAGAGAGTCATTAGAAACAGACTTCACTCTTGTTCCTGGCGATGAGGAACGGCTTTCACATGGTGAGTTTTGAAGTTGGTGAGTGTTGTCTGTAGGGGTGTGCGATATTGACAAAAAATCTTTTGTATTATCTTTTAGTGTTTTTGTGCTGGTACCTTTGCTGTTTTAGGCCTGTCTGTCTCCCGAAGCATATCATGTTCTTCAAATTCTGTTGTGGAGACAGAAATGAATGTTGACATTAGGGAGCAATATCTGCCACCTTAAATTGATTTCCAGGAGCATTTTTATTTTTTAATAAGGGTTTATTCTAACCTTATTAAATTAGATTTTATGTCAAATTGAATCAAATTCAATTAGAATAATATAAAATCTGTATCAACGAATCTATTTAAGACTGCAGAAGTGGCACAAAAGCTGCATCTTAAGTAGCATTTAGAAGTATTTATGCTGCAATTACAATTGCATTAATAATGCTATGAGATTGTTTTAAAAAAAATATTATTTAGATTATTTTTTAATTAAATGATACTTTAAATATGTAACTAAAAGCTCCAGTTGGTGGCGGCAAGTCTTAATAAGTGAGTCATTGGGTCATTCACTTAACCGATTCATTCAAATAGCTGATTCATTCAGGAACCAAACCCAGTGTATGAAACCATCTGTGGCTTTGTTTGGAATTATTTTCTTTGGCGAAAATATAACAAAAAAAACTGACAATATTGTGTCTAAAATGTAACTCACAATATTAACTTCTTGTTTATTGAACAAGTCAATATCACATTTGGAATCATGCATATATTTGGGATAAACATCATGGTTGCTCGTGTGATATTGCTTAACTGTCATATAGAAATATAAGACAAAAACTCATGCGGGGCATTATATTATAAGAAGATTTTATGAAGAATGTTGGAAACCAAACAGTTTCTGGTCCCCATTGACTTCTTCCGTAGTATTTTTTTTTTTTCTTTTTTCTTTTCATACTATGGAAGTCAATGGGGACCAGCAACAGTTTGATTACCAACATTTTTCATAATATCTTCTTTAGCGTTCAACAGAACAAAGAGACTCATCCAGGTTTAGAATAACTTAATGCTGAGTAAATGATGACAGAATTTTCGTTTTTGGGTGAACTATCCCTGACATTTAGAGAGTTAGTAAAGGTCTGTTCACACCAAGACTAATGTTCAGTATGGAAATTCAGTGCAATAAACATTTTATTTGAATAAAGAGGTGGCCACACAACACTGTTCTTTTCCTTGACTTCCATTCATACACAAGTGAATGCGGGACTCAGTGGGAGACCGGAAACACAGGCTTAATGCTGCGTCCGAAATCACATACTGTTTAGTAGGTTCTACAATTAATTTTAAACTTACTTCGCAACTGTTTATAAAAGTATGTTCTATATAGTATGAATGTGTGTAATATGAATGAATTTCGGATGTACTACATTTGCCATGTTGTCATTGTCATGTGACCTACCAGCGTTAGTTGCGTCGTTTCACCTCCATTCACAACTCCTCACCTGTGGCCTCATATGATAGTAAAGTGTCCATCAGATGAACACTTCAGAATCTCAGCGGAAGTAGTATGTCATCCGAGTACTATTCACCTACTGTTTTATGAAATGAATTCGGACATACTACTCGGCTCTCATACTGTTTTACGTCTTCTATATAGTATGGAAGTTGGCATATTCAGGTCTGATGAACTCTGACCTATGAATTTGTGTCTCGTGACGACATCTAGAAGAATGATACATCATGTTGTGACCTCTTAAAACTCAAAGCACTTTCAAAATCACAATGTGTACCAAAGTGCCCAACAACAAGCATTTTCAAATGCTAAAGAAACAAATTAGTTTTTAGTACTCTGAAATGCACTTAATGTAGGGGATGTTGTTAAGAACAGAGGAAGCTCATTCCAGAGCTTTGGAGCTGCTACAGAAAAGGCCCAGTCAGAAAGGCCAGACTCACACCCAAATTATTATTTATTTTATTTTACTTATTTATTATTTTCTTAGTTTACTTATTTAAATGTTTCTGTTCTCATGTCATATGTATGTGTGTACCAAGAGCTTACAACAAATTCCTTGTGTGTTTGTGCACACCTGGCGAATAAAGCACATTATGATTCTGATTCTGATTCTGAAATACAATGCATTACAATGACCCTAAAGGCTGGTACACACCAAGCCAATGTCAAATAACTAGCGGTGACGAAACCCGACTGTGTTTTTGCCTTTTGTCGACTGCGTCTCGGCCAAAAAGCTACGCTTGAACTTACCACAAGGACTAAAGGCAACTGTGCATTCTGTGCCTGCGTGTAAGTAAATATCTGTCTATATCAGCAGGTATCAATAGTCTGTTTTCGTCATTCAAAAAGGGAAACTGAAACTAGGACTGCAGATATACAAACCAACGCTTGTTTATCATTTTAAATATCAGTCATGCTGATTACTTTCTACCTTCCAGTCGGCTCACGTTATTATGAAAATAGTCATGCATTTGAATCCTCAGATGATGTAAAATTATAACAGCCTTCTGTCTGTACCGTTTTGACTTCTTTGCTTGCTTTCATTACTTTCGCTTTTTATTTATTCCCCCCCAAAAAAAACAGATGGCGTCTGACTAGAGCCAATGGTGTGGAACACACCGAAAAAACTAAAGCTGCTTTTCCACCGAATTTACTCAGAACAATTTGTCCCAGGAACTTTTTTCCCCTAGACCTGTTGCTGTCTGCGTTTCCACGTAGGACTGCGTGCGACTTTTCGTAGGACTGCGTGCGACGTAGGACTGCGTGCGACTTTCCAGTTCCTGCTGGATTTTGTCCTCTGTATATAAGCTTAAAGGGTTAGTTCACCCAAAAATGAAAATTCTGTCATTATTTACTCACCCTCATGTCTGTCATGATCACCAGTTGGAGTGCCCTAGTTAGCCACCAGAGGGCACTCCAACTCGGACTGTTCCTCACCACACCCGTGAACTCCATTTCCCATAATACACTTCCCGGACTCATTATCCTGTTTCATTGCACCCAGCTGTTTTGTGTTTCATCGTTAGTGTCTGTCTATTTATACTCAGTTGTTTCTGTCTTTGTTTGTGGTTCGTTGTATTGTGTTGTGTGCACTTTTGTATCTCTGGCTTTTTGTTTTTGTGGACTGTTCCTGTGGAGTTTGACCCTTGCCTGTGTCTGGATTACGTTTGTGGATTACCCAATAAATGCTGCGTTTGGATCTTACCATCTTCTCTTTGTGCCATTCGTGACAATGTCGTTCATCCGTAAGACCTTTGTTCAACTTCTGAACACAAATTAAGGTATTTTTGATGAAATTCGATGGCTCAGTGAGGCCTGCATTGCCAGCAAGACAATTAACACTTTCAATGCCCTGAAAGCAACTAAAAACATTTTTAAAACAGTTCATATGAGTACAGTGGTTCAACCTTAATGTTATAAAGTGACGAGAATACTTTTTGTGCACCAAAAAACAAAACGACTTTATTCAACAATATCTAATGATGGGTGATTTAAAAACACTGCGTCATGAAGCTTCGAAGCTTTACAAATCTTTGGTTATGAATCTGTGGTTCGGAGCGTGTATCAAACTGCAAAAGTCATGCCCCCAGTGGTGAACCATTGAAATTTCGACACACTTATGACGTAACGAAGCCTCGTTTACTGAAATCACGTGACTTTTGCAGTTTGATATGCGCTCCGAACCACTATTGTTGATATTGTTGAATAAAGTTATTTTGTTTTATGGTGCACAAAAAGTATTCTCGTCTCTTCATAACATTAATGTTGAACCACTGTAATCACATGAACTGTTTTAAATACGTGTTTAGTAGCTTTCTGGGCATTGAAAGTGTTAATTGTCTTGCTGGCAATGCAGGCCTCACTGAGCCATCAGATTTCATTAAAAATATCTTAATTTGTGTTCTGAAGATGAACGAAGGTCTTACGGGTGTGGAACGACATGAGGGTGAGTAATTGATGACAGAATTTTCATTTTTGGGTGAACTATCCCTTTAATAAAGCCTGAACCTCATCGTCGGTTCACCAGTCATATTTTTAAACTCCATTGTTGAGTCGAATAGCAAACAACTTTTACTGCACGCACCACAACAGTCTTTTAAAAATGGTGGTTGAAATAAAAAGATGCGTTGAGTCAACCAATCAAAATGCATGTCAGTATGTTCAGTGCTCAAGACCCACCCCTGAAAGTTCCTGAACTTTGAAAAAGTACTACCTCGTGAGCAGGGACTTTCTGAGGGGGACATTTTTACCCAGAACTTCATTTAGACCCTGGTTCCTGCGGTCGAAACACACCGAGAACCACTCCAAAGTCACTAGTTCCTGGAGAAAGTTCCTGTGGTGGAAACGCGGCTTAAGCCGTCAGGCGATCAAAAACGTCCCGACATTGCCCGACGGTCAACCTTTGGCTAGGTGTGTCCCAGCCACTGTGTTCTGCACCGTTGGCTCTAGTTGGATGCTGTCAGGGCTTTTTTCATGAATGCACAGTTATTTTCATAATAACATGAGCTGACTGGAATAAAGAAAGTGATCATTGTGATTGATATACAAAACAGTAAGCAAGTGCTGCTTTGTTAACGATTTGTGTATCTGTCCCAGTTTCGGTTTCCGTTTTTGAATGATGAAAATGGACTATTGATATCTGCCGATATAGACAGATATTTACTTACATGCGGGCGCAGAATGCAGCTTTTTGGCTGAGACGCAGCCGACGAGATGCAACAACACAGTCAGCTTTCGTCGCCGTTAGTTCTTAGACGTCGACTTGGTGTGCCCCAGGCTTAACAGGATGAAACACAGGCATGCACAAATTTCTCCAAGTCCTCAACGGAGAGGATAGACTTTAACTTTTTCACCCAGGTCATCTTTAACATCCTTGTTACATCCCTTTAGCCAACCAACACTTCACATCAGCCAGACATTCATACAGAGACTCAAGAGAAAGTTTCTCGACAACAGAAAGAACTTTTCTGAAAGAATTTTAAGCTGCTGGCTTGCAGCATTGCAAGAAAATGGAGTAGATTGTGTATTTTTAAAGGTTGTATTTATTACTATTTGTTGTATGTCAGTGACCCATCACCACACTGAATAGCAAAGGAAGAATCTGGAACTGGCTCTGTACTCTTGTACGTGGTGTTGTTTGATGAACACAATAGCAAATACAAAAATCTGAATATGTAAATAATGTTTGACTTCCTTTTTTCTCCATGATAAGGTTACTTGGGTAACTGCAGTATTTCCATATAAATTTGTGTTTTTGTGCCAAATATTAATTCTGGTGTGAACAGGCCTTCATACGTAAATGTCACTGTATTGTTGGTCCATATCTAGTAAATCTGGAAAAGAAAAAAAAAAATGTGAATGATTTCTTGTTTCCTTTCCTCTCTATGTAGTGAGTGTGGGCTCCAGTAATACATACTTTGAGACGGTGTCAGAAGAATTGGAGTTGATTGTGAAGAAGATTCAGTTTAGTCCGAAAGAAGATCCTGCTCCACTGCCCTCTGCTGCTTGTGTAGAAGATTGCAGCTCTGCAGGTGACCCTCTCTAATGAAACCTGTTTAGTCCGAAAGAAGATCCTGCTCCACTGCCCTCTGCTGCTTGTGTAGAAGATTGCAGCTCTGCAGGTGACCCTCTCTAATGAAACCTGACTAGCTGGAGATTCAGTCAATTCATGTTTTAGAGCAGAATAAATTCCACAGAATACTCTGGGAGATTTTATTTATTTATTCAAAACATGTATCACAAGTTCATATTACAAACTGTAAATGTACACACTTGTGTCTCCTCAGGTGATGACACTACAGAGAGGATTATCAGCTTGCTGAAACAACATGGAGATATTATTGATCAAAAAGTTAGCATTTTAAACTTTGGTTCATTTAATTTAAAGTCCCCGTGAACCGGAAATTGCAAACGACTTTTCTCCAGTGTTGTGACGTATTTTCAAGTGAAACGGAATGTTGAATAGAGGGCAGGGTTTTACTTTAGCGTTACTCCTCTCCATCTCTCGCTCATAGCAGATTAACGGTTGGAGGGGAGTGGTTTAACATTTTCAACTCAAGCCGTGAAACCGACATCATCAGAGAAGGAATGCCATTCCAGACCGGAAGTAACTTTTCAGATTTTGATTAAAGATTACCGTGACAAACAATTTTTTTCTGTGTATTAACCTGCACGGATTAATTGTTCACCACAAGACTAGTAATATGCGCTAATAAAGTAAATAGGGTCAATTTGATTTCATGCTGACTTTAAAGAATCTTAACTGATGTTTGAGTATTAATCCTTTGACATAATGTTCAGTCATTTGACTCTTATCAACTATATATAGAACTATATATATAATTAATATATAGATACTGTATTCTGACTGGTCAATTATAGCATTCTGTGTTTTTTGTCATAATGACCAGCTGAATGCTCATAGTCACTTACATATTAGGAAACAGCTAGATCCTAGGGGTGTAACGGTACACTCTAAAAAATGCTGGGTTAAAAACAACCTAAGTTGGGTTGAAAATGGTCAAACCCAGTGATTGGGTTGTTTTAACCCAGCGGTTGGGTTAAATGTTTGCCCAACCTGCTGGGCAGTTTTATTTAACCCAACTATTGTTTAAAAGTTACTATATGGCTGGCTTAAAATGAACCCAAAATAGGTTGGAAATTAAAAATAAGACACACAATTACTAGAGGCAACAATAATAATCAAAATGTGAACAATTTATTAATAAGCAATTTAATAAATGTTTGTTTAATTATTGTTCATTAAACATATTAATAAATGTTGATTTCCAACATATTTTGGGTTCATTTTAAGCAAGAAATACAGTAATTTTAAACAATAGTTGAGTTAAATAAAACTACCTAGCAGGCTGAGCAAACATTTAACCCAACTGCTGGGTTAAAACAACCCATTCGCTGGGTTTGTCCATTTTTAACCCAACTTGGGTTGTTTTTTGTTTTTTTTGTAGAGTAGATAAAACAAAGTTATTTAGTCACAATAAGCTACAAAACTGAAAATCATCTCTTGTGTTATAAAAGTACAAAATAAATAGAATAATGAAAATATAAATAAAACTTATGTAGGGATTAGTTTTTGCACTCCTGTAGTCTTTTTCTGCCTAGCTCCAGTGATTGGCACATCTGGATGATGTCGTCTGCCCGGCGACGCTTCTTCCAGTCAAGCGTATGTGGGGTAAAGCAGCGCTGTTTATCATATTAGATACAATTGAGTGTGTTGAAAATGATGTTATAACATTACTCTAAGCTAGATTTATATTAGAATATCATATTAATATAATCAAGAAAACAAGATTTAAACAATAAGACTAAACATTTTGAGCGATATAACGATGAATTTTTTGTCTATAAATGTATCCAAACAGTTGTTCCCTTGTCTAGTAAAACATTATTGGAAACATCTGGGATAATTTAAGTACACAAGTCAACAAAATATATAACACTATTCTAGTGGTTTTTGGATATTTTAATCTTACATATTGTGCCTATAAACCATGTATTATACTTGTACTTAATATTAAAAAAAAAATC
Organism: Anabarilius grahami; assembly: GCA_003731715.1. NCBI lineage: Eukaryota > Metazoa > Chordata > Actinopteri > Cypriniformes > Xenocyprididae > Anabarilius > Anabarilius grahami. The sequence goes on from RJVU01053773.1 coordinate 2,121,830, forward strand.
TATATTAAGTTGCTCAAGCAACAATTTATACATGTTCTTATGTTAAAATCACAAACATTTTAAATGAAAACTTAAAACAGCCTACTCTCATGCCTTTTCTTTATTCAAGAAATCCTGCAGGTCATAAAGAACTTTGTTTTTCCACCTTCACAAAGAGACGAGTGTCATCCAGTATATCACCTTGTTTATAGTATCTAAATGTGATGTAAGGTGTAGTTTTCCTTGCTTTACACTGGGCAAAAAAGCATATGTTGACTGTGAAACACAGTAGAGTTTAATTGACCCTTCGCCGGGAGTTTGATTGACAGGCGATCTAACCAATCATAACGCCGAATCCGCCATTTTGTCCGACAAAGCAGTCAGGAGTTAGAAGATTAACCTCGGTGGACTTGAACTAGAAAAATGGTGTGTATTTACGTCTTTCCGCATTTGAAACAACATTCCTTCTCATGTTCATTCATGTTTATTTGATGCTATAAATTAACTAGTAGGAAGAGATGATCGGTTCACGAGCCGCTTGAGCTGAGGCGCTACAGCAATCTGTCACGAAACATTAAAGAGCCAATAAAACCGTTTTGTGGCTCTTTAATGTTTCGTTAAGCAATTTTTTTAAGAAATTGCTTAATTTGAAAGCTGGGGCTTTGTTTAATATCATAAGTAACCTGCTCTGTCTTGTCTGTCAAGGTGTTGTCAGTGTCCTCTTTGCTCCGCGATGTATTTTTCACTGCGTGCGGTGCGAGCGAGCCATAGCTTGTCGGACAAAGCAACAGTAACTAAGGGGATGGGTCTCTGCGAAGGGTCAATTATATTAATGGTGAAATTACTACATTTTTTTGTCAGTCCATGTTTATTTTTCTGCGAACAATGCACTGTCACTTTAATTCAGCCACTTCTAGAATGCTTTTCCAGACCAGATCCACGTACATTGTGAACACTCTAAACTGTTAGCATGGGCACAGAAAAAAAATATGCACAGCAAACGAATTATGTGTGAACCTGTTGTAAGACATCATGCGAAACTGTGTTTTCGTAAAAAATGGTTCCGGTTTCTTTTCCGTGAGGTTTGTGGAGCGCGTCCCAAAATTAATCGAAACTCCAACGTATAGGCTACTAGCAAGCTCTTGCGTGCCATCTGAACTCTTGTTTTGGGTTGGTGCATAGATCGTCTCTTCTTCTGCTCTTTTTTCCTGTTGTGGCGGTTAGCAAACAGTGTTGCATTACCGCGTGCCCCCTTCTGGATTGGAGTGTGGTTCGCCTGTGACTGACTGTATTTGTCATCTGACTGTATGCACTGAACCGTGACTGTTAGGGATGAATACTTGTACCATTACACCCCTACTAGATCCCCTCGTATTCTCCTTCTAGATCAGCAAGAACAAGAGTGTCCAAGACTTCCTCCAGAAACTGACTTACAGCTCATTCCAGCAGCTGGCAGATCACTACGTAGCCGAGATCCCCAGTCCTCTTCCCCAGTCCACAGACGCCTCCCCTGAGCTGGTCAGACTTGCCTTCACCCTGGACTTTACTGCCAAAGTGGCTGGACTGTGCAGCCAGACGGTCGGTCGAATCATGGGGTTCGGTTATCAATACCTCCAGGATTCCTTCACACAAATGTGTGCGGCCCATAGACAGGTAAAAACAGACCAGACAACAAAAGCAAATGTGTGTAATTGTTTGCAGTAAAGTAGTGGAGCACATTTGGGTCTTGCGGAGTAACATGTGCTAAACGCCACCAGGAAGGTTTGGCGTATTTTCCCACGTAATCATTAATTCTTCTGATGTTGGTAAACAATAGCACAGTGACTGAGCCAATGTTCCTGTTCAAATGGATGGGGTGATGTGTAATGTGGTCATGCATTTATAACTGTGATAGAAGTTGTTTTTGCAGCTTAGTTTCAAAAATTGCTCAATCAAACTCTTACAAAGTTAGTCATTAAGGTAGTTATTAAGTTAGTTAGTTCCTCATTTTGTTTCCTGTTTCTTATAGATGGTTTCAGGTTGGTTTATTGTAAGTGTGCAGTTCATTTCTCAGGTCATTTCTCATATCATGTTTCATTTCCTGGTAGGTGCCTGAAGATTTGGAAGGACAGAATACCTGTGATCCAGACTGACAGCTTATTACTGTGAAGTCAAAAACGCCAAACAATGCAATAGGGTAAATTCAGGAAAAACAAAACGAAAACTGTGATATATGTGTAGCTGCTTTTGTGAACAAGCCAAATGTAGTAGTATGTAGTAGTATTACAAGGACTGAACCTGATGTTGAAGCTGTGAATAAGAAATGCTTCTTGAGTGCCAAATCTCTGAAGGATCATGTGGCACTGAAGACTGGAGTAACGATGCTGAAAATTCAACTTGAATTACATTTTAAAATAAATTCACCGTTATTTTAAATTGTGATAACATTTATTGTAATAACATTAAATTGAAATATCATTCAAATAAATGCAGCTTTGGTGAGACTTCTTTCAAAAATATCCTAATCTTACCGACACCAACCTTTTGAACAGTTGTATATATTAGAAATATTCTGCACTGTGACATTTCGGGCTAAACCACGAGAACATTAAAATAGTTTATCGGGACCTCATGCTGCGTGTAACCTCATTTCAGAACTGATGTTTACGCTAAACAACATTACGCTTGGGAATAAAATGTAAGATATGGATCAACTGTCATGTGATTTTATTTGGCTAGATCAGACTGAGCATCTCTTTGGATGATATGCCATTTTTAAAAGGTAATTTGTCATACGTTTTAATTGAGGAGGTGGTGTCTGTGGAAGGACCAGTAGATGTTTGTTCTGAAGGTGGTAGATGACGTATCGTACAACTGCATGATCGAGCTTATGTCTTTATTAATGGTCGGCATAAAATAATGGCAGTATTTGTTTCTGGATGTGAATGTGTGGTGTCTGGAACTGCATTAGTCACCCTTGACATTTCAGTGCATCCTGTATAAACACATTCTGCATTGAGCACCATTGCTAATCAATCTCAAATGATTCATGGAGTTTGGCTTTGATGAAAGCAGGGTCCTGTGATCTAACCACCTATTCATTATAGTCAGCTGTGGCCCATCACAGGTGTCCTATATTTTCTGAACTGAAAAAGTCATATATATATATATATTTAACTTTTTTAACACAAATCATCATAATTCTAATTGATGCTAGATGAAATGATAAACGGTAAAATGTATGATTTCCCAGGACATGGGTCTTCACCCTTTTGATGCACAGGCAGCTGTATATTTTCATGTTTAAAAACCTATTATATTGTGTGAGAAAAATATTGTGATATTAAACAGACAACAAAATTAAACTATTGGTTGTTATATTTTCATAATACTAAAGCAAAAAGTTCAAATGTTTTCTGGAAAAGTTAAAAGCATATCTGAGATTAACACACACAACTTTTTCCCCCACAAAACTTTGCTGTTAAAAACTAATGCTATCAATAAAATAAAATAAGAATGAAATAGTAACATTATAACACTTGGTCAATGTGAATGTAAAAAAAAAAACTATTTCAATAATATATTATAAATATGTTAACTTAGCGTTAAAATACATTGGTAACACTTTATAATAAGTATATAGTAATAAAGTATTTAAAATAATTTGCAAACTATTAGTTTATAGGTAAAGGTGCAATATGTAAGATTTTTATATTAAAATATCCAAAAACCACATGCACAGTTATATATTTCGTTCTATTGTGTACTTAGATTATCCTAAATGTTTCCAAGAATTTGTAAATTCAGAGAAATTCACCATTTTAAATAGTGCCCGTCCCTTGTCACTTGTTGCCTGCCAGTGACGTAATATAGTATGATAGTGTAACATTAGACCAAGTGAAACAGCATTGCGTTGCCTCACAATTTTAATTAGTCAAATAAACTGATCTGTATGAGTAGTATTTCAGCACTTGCGGGTAGTTTGGTAGAATGAAATGTCCTCATTCCTTTATATCCCCTGGGACTCACGTTTGGCACTGATATCTGTCTCTCAGATATCAGTGCCCGCGATTCTCGGCCACGCCCTGCTTCATAAACATGAATGCATTCACTCATCCATAAACATTATTTCCCTATAAACATTATTAGATCCATCAGCATGACAAATTCCATATTTCAACGCTCGTTCACTGTCAACAATCTATGCCTTTGTTACTGTTTTGAAGAGTTTAGCGACCCCTAGCAGCGAAAAATACAGATTGTGCCTTTTAATTAATAGTTTATAAACTGTAGTTAATACATTAATAGACTATATAAATAGTGAGTTCTTCATTCATTGTCACTGTAATTAACAAATTATTATTGTTTAATTAGCTCATATGTAAAGAGTTAGATAATGCTTTGTTAACAAATTAAATTAGTTCACTGAAAATCAGAAAATGACATTAAGTGCTTTACACCAACCTTTATTGGACATTAATTACATTAATATTAAGAGTTCCTTAAAATGTTTATAATTTACCAATACACTACCAATATAAATGTTACCAATACATTTAGTAAAATCCTTTATTTATCTCTCATTTGTATCTTCTTTTTTCTAAGAGTTTCACCAGCATAAAAATGGCCAATTACTTAATTGGTAGCACTTTACAACAATGTCCCATTAAATAATATAAACAAATACAACTTTTGATTTTAATAATGTATTAGTAAATGCTGAAATTAACATTAACTAAGATTATAAATGTTTTGGTTACACGTTGTTTGGTAACACTTTATTTTACAGTGTCATTGTGACATGTTACATGTAGTAACTGTAGTAATAACTAGAAAATATGCATAATTACATGCAACTAACACTAAACCAAACCCTCATCCTATTGTAAGTACATGCAGTTATTTACTATTACACGGTACTTAAATATATAATTACACTGTAATACTGACACCTTAAAATAAAGTGTAACCCTTTATTTTTAAGGTGTCTGTGTTACAGTGTAATTATACATTTAAGTAGTATGCCTAATAATAATTAACAACATGTACTTACTATAGGGTTAAAGGATTAGTCCACTTTCAAATAAAATTTCCCTGATAATTTACTCACCCCCATGTCATCCAAGATGTTCATGTCTTTCTTTCTTAAGTTGAAAAGAAATTAATGTTTTTGATGAAAACATTCCGGGATTATTCTCCCTATAGTGGACTTCAATGGAGCCCAAACGGTTGAAGGTCAAAATTACAGTTTCAGTGCAGCTTCAAAGGGCTTTAAATGATACCAGATGAGGAATAAGGGTCTTATCTAGCAAAATGATCGGTCATTTTCGAAAAAAATACAACTGTATATGCTTTATAAACGTACCTTGCACGTGCTTCTGCTTTCCGTATTCTTCAAAACGCTTACGCTGTATGTCCTACGCCTTCCCTATTCAACTTACAGAACAAACGCGGCGCCAGTTCTGTTTTTTTCCGTAAGTAGAATAGGGAACATGTAGGACACACAGCGTAAGCTTTTTGAAGAATACGGAAAGCGGAAGCACGTGCGAACATTTGTGTTTATATAAAGCATATAACGTTGTATTTCTTTTCGAAAATGACCGATCGTTTCGCTAGATAAGACACTTATTCCTCGTCTGGGATCGTGTAGAGCTCTTTGAAGCTGCACTGAAACTGTAATTTTGACCTTCAACCATTTGGAGACCACTGAAGTCCACTACATAATCCTGGAATGTTTTCATCAAAAACCTTAATTTATTTTCGACTGAAGAAAGAAAGACATGAACATCTTGGATGACATGGGGGTGAGTAAATGATCATGAAAATTTTATTTGAAAGTGAACTAATCCTTTAAGAGTAGGGTTTGGTTTAGGGTTGCATGTAATTATGCACAATTTATAGTAATTACTACAGTTACTACATGTAAAGTGTAACAAGGACACTGTAAAATAAAATGTTACCAATGTTAGTTAACTAAAGTTAAGAAATCAAACCTTATAGTAAAGTGCTACCACAAATTTTTATAGGATCTTTATAAAGAAAAAGACATTGTCCCAATGCTAGTCCCATGTTAGCAATACGTATTCAGTATTTAGCTTAAAAAAAAACATGAAATAGCACAGAACGATACAACGATCAACTTCACTCTGTATTGAGTGAACATTAACCATCCTGCATTGCTTGCATGTTTTTAATTTCGTTTCACATCAGCCACGTGTTGTTGTAACGTGTGTTGCACCTCTATCTTGCGTCTCCTCCACTTGCTCTCTATCTCTAGTGAAAACAGGAGTTTGTAGAGGTTTGGCAGGGTCTGTGCCGCAGAGGGACTCGCCGGTAATAGAGAAGAGACGTGCCCATTCAGATTAGAGGAGGCCATGGGTTTCTCAGCAGACTCTCTGGGCCTACGGTGCTCATCGTGAACTTGTGCAGGTATGAAACTCATCAGAGTCAGCATCCTTTGCATAAGACAGAAGATACTTCCTCAGTGGCAGTGTTAACAATTAACAGCAGAAAATGTTTTTTGTTGTGTACTTACATGTCTCCAAGGCCTTTCCTCATAGTGGACGTAAAGATGTTGAGCATAAAGATCATTAATAGCTTGACGCCATGCCAGAGCCAGTATGCCACAGTCATAGCATTAGTGATCCATTTCTGATACCTGTGAAACAGCATATCCAAACATCAGGAGTGCTTATGAACAGCATCAAAATATTGCCTTTTAAATTTAGAACCTTTTAGGTAACTTTTTTAGATTAAATTATGTCACTTTTATGTGTTTAATGAAAATTGTTGATGCACCGAAATTAGTTTTATTCACCGAAAATGTTAATTTATTTAGTTGTATATAAACATCTAAATTGCGCATAAGGCAGTTTTTTATATAAATGTTTCTTTCAACATACCTTCTGATGTTCTTTCATGTTTATTTTGTGCTGTAACTTGTAATAAAGAGGAAGAGATGATCGGTTTACTGCTGCTTGAACTGAAGCAGTGATCTGTCAGGCCACAGTAAAGATTGCCAAAGCGGTATTTCTTGCTTGAATTTCTTAATAAAATTGACAGAATTTAAAAGCTGAGACTTTTTCATTTCTATAGAGCCCCTAAAGGGACATAAAGGAAAAAATATGAGATGTGTGGAAAAAAATATTTGTCAATGCTTTTGCGTTCTCTAGCAAATGTTTTGTGTTCCCCCGAGGAACCTGCCCTTGTTCTTTGCTTTAGCTCGCAAAGAACACAAAGGTTTATTTTTTTTAGATGGGTAGATTATTGGATGGTAGGTGCACTACAATGTGTTTAGTAAAGTTTTGTTCATACATCAAGAGAGAGCCCCTAAAGGTGATGGGGGAAACAAAATATGAGATGGGAGGAAAAAATATACTTCAATGCTTTTGCATTCTCTTGCAAAAGTTTTGTGTTCCCCTGAGAAAATTTGCTAAACTTTTGCGTTCCTGTAAAATTTTATGTTCTCTCACAAAAGTTTTGCGTTCCCAGAAAAACTTGCATTCTCTCGCAAAACTTTTGCGTTCCCGAGAAACTTTGCATTCTCTCACAAAACTTTTGTGCTCCCCTGAGAGATTTTGCGTTGTTTCACAAAACTTTTGCGTTCCCCTGAGAAATTATGCGTTCTCTCACAAAAGTCTTGCATTCCCAGAGAAACTTTGCATTATTTCGCAAAACTTCTACATTCCCTGAGAAATTTTGCGTTCTCTCACAAAACTTTTGCGTTCCCGAGAAACTTTGCATTCTCTCACAAAACTTTTGCGTTCCCCTGAGAAATTTTGCGTTCTCACAAAAGTCTTGCATTCCCAGAGAAACTTTGCATTAGTCGCAAAACTTCTACATTCCTTGGAAACTTTGCGTTCTCCCGCAAAACTTTTACGTTCCCCTGAGAAATTTTGCATTCTCTCACAAAACTTCTACATTCCCTGAGAAACTTTACATTCTCTCACAAAAGTCTTGCATTCCCAGAGAAATTTAGCTTTCTCTCACAAAACTTCTATATTCCCTGAGAAACTTTGCGTTCTCTCGCAAAACGTTTGCGTTCCCCTGAGAAATTTTGCATTCTCTTGCAAAAGTTTTGTTCCCCTGAGAAATTTTGCATTCTCTCGCAAAACTTTTGCGTTCCCCTGAGAAATTTTGCGTGCTCACAAAAGTCTTGCATTCCCAGAGAAACTTTGCATTAGTCGCAAAACTTCTACATTCCTTGAGAAATTTTGCGTTCTCCCGCGAAACTTTTACGATCCACTGAGAAATTTTGCATTCTCTCACAAAACTTCTACATTCCCTGAGAAACTTTACATTCTCTAGCAAAACTTTTGCGTTCCCCTGAGAAATTTAGCTTTCTCTCACAAAACTTCTATATTCCCTGAGAAACTTTGCGTTCTCTCGCAAAACGTTTGCGTTCCCCTGAGAAATTTTGCATTCTCTTGCAAAAGTTTTGTTCCCCTGAGAAATTTTGCATTCTCTCGCAAAACTTTTACGTTCCCCTGAGAAATTTTGCGTTCTCACAAAAGTCTTGCATTCCCAGAGAAACTTTGCATTAGTCGCAAAACTTCTACATTCCTTGAGAAACTTTGCGTTCTCCCGCAAAACTTTTACGTTCCCCTGAGAAATTTTGCATTCTCTCACAAAACTTCTACATTCCCTGAGAAACTTTGCGTTCTCTCGCAAAACGTTTGCGTTCCCCTGAGAAATTTTGCATTCTCTTGCAAAAGTTTTGTTCCCCTGAGAAATTTTGCATTCTCTCGCAAAACTTTTACGTTCCCGAGAAACTTTGCATTCTCACAAACTTTTGTGTTCCCCTGAAAATTTTTGCATTTTCTCACAAAACTTTTGCTTTCCCCTGAGAAATTTAGCATTCTCTCGCAAAAGTTTTCCTCCCATCTCATATTTTTTCCATCACAGTGTCCCTTTAGGGCCTCCGTATCATCAACAGCATAGACCAGGGGTCCCCAAACTTGTTCCTGGAGGGCCGGTGTCCTGCAGAGTTTAGCTCCAACTTGCATCAGCACGCCTTCCTGGAAGTTTCTAGTATGCTTAGTAGGACCTTAATTGGCTGCTTCAGGTGTGTATGATTAGGGTTGGAGCTAAACTCTGCAGAGACACCGGCCCTTCAGGAGCAGGAATGGTGACCCCTGGCATAGACTAAAAAGATCTCATCAAAATGAAGATGCATGTTTGCTGGTGTGAAATTGGGACACCCTGTCACTCACATGAGATCGACCAATAGCAAACCACAATCATCCAACCAATTCCTCACGGACAAAATCAAGTCCCACCCTACATTTTTTTTCTTGTTCAAGAAGCAGTTTCACTTGGATAAGTTCACAATAGGGAATAAAAGACTATCACAACTTACGTTTCATGCCGAATTTGAACATTACTGTTTAGGTCAATGATTTCAACCCTCAAAAACTGTTTTTTGGGAATATTTTCACAAAAAATGTTTTGAAATAAACTACAATCAGTTTAGTACCTCTCCCATAAGGTTGTGGCACTCCAGATTGGCAGTGTGAACAGCAAGAGCAGGTATGAGAGCATCCGTTGAGATAAAGAGACATCCGGGTTACTCAGAATCTCCAGCTGCCCCATGATATTACACAGCAGCACTAAAACAGAGAATAGCAAACTGTCTCTCTTCTGTATCAAATCTGCTATAATCGGAAATGCAAACAGGACACTACAGTACCTTCCTGAACCTTTTCTGGTGAGTTCTCATGTACTGTCCGCTCTTGATGAGATGGACTCACGGATGAACAAACCCCATTGATGGTCTTCTCCTCAGGTTGTTCCGGGGAGTTTTGCTGCGATTCCTTTTCCTCAGCACCATCAGTCTGTGTCAGCATCCAGTGATCTGAGCTCAGTGAATCATCAGAAGCATCAGACTCCTTTCTCCGTTGAGGGTACAATGGCAAAACGTCTGTCGAGGTGTGTGAGACAGTTATAAATGACAGTGCTTCATGGATTTGTTTCAGCTTTTTAAGATTGATTTTGAAATCACAAAGGTTCCAATTTGTCCGATTAGTCTTTCGAAATAGGACAAAAGATTTACATGCATCTCTAAAATTTTATTCAGAACCTGATTTCACCGAGTTCAACATGTTCCGAGACCATCAAAGACGTTGATCCAGGAACAACATTCCAATCAACCAATCAGATTTGAGGGACAAGTTTACAGTTCATGTCAAGTTTAGGCTTACAACCAGGGTTAGGTGCCTCTATTCACCTATCATTTCCCTCTGATTTTAGGGATAACTTATAGGTAGAGTTAGGTTTAGAGGTAGCTATAGGGTTTGAACTAAATTTTCACACTGGAATGTTGTTCCAGAATCAACAAATTATGTTGACCTAAGGTTTTATGTTTTAAATGCTGTGCACACGTTGACATTGCATTTATTACTGTCTTACCAAATGTAAAAAAGTACATTTATACTTTAAATATATTATTTATCAGAAGTATTCATAGAAATATGTACAGTACTTACTGCTCTGCTGCAGAAAGTATATGGTATCTTGGTATCCACTGTAGAAAGCCTTCTTCAAAACCTGACAATTAGCAATAAATGAAGTTAAAGGAACGTAAAAATGAAGTTAAAAGTACCTGTGTTGGGACATAGTTACAGAACTCACCCTCCAGTCTCGAGGGAACATAGCATCTACCAGTCTGATGAAGTTGGTGAGGGAGCACTGGAAGGAGAGCTGCTGGATGATGGCGTCACAGAGGATGGTAGAGGTATCAGAGGGACAGATGTCCATGTTTCCAGCAAACGGGGAGATGGTGAGGGTGGGAGAGAAATCCTCTAAGGGCTGGATGTTTGTAAAACCTCCATCCATATAGTGCTGAGAAAGTATAGAGGTGTTATATATTTTTAGCTTGTTTTAAGCAGCATGTTGGTTTAGTGTATTTCTGTAGTTCTTAGGCATGTTGTCACAGAGTGCTTAAAGTACAAACACTTTTACTCACCTCGCCTTTATACTGTGGTGGGATCACGCCAGAGTATACAGGAACAAAACAGCTGCACAAAAGAGCCTTAAAGAGGATGGAAAGAGACCACTTAAAGCATAAGTGAAAGTACCACACAGTTTTAAGTACTGAAATATTGTTGGAAGCCATTTCAGCACATTGTCATTTGAACCTGACAGATTTTAATAATACAAAATTTACCATGGTCAAAAAAGATGAACGGTTTTTGAGAATCGTTGAACACATGTACTAAAGCTCTTGCCTGATCATAACCAGGGATAATCTCTGACATTTTTTCTTTTGTAATGTCTCTCAGCCATCTCTCTTTCTACAGTCTTTCTTCAAATCTCCCTCTTGCTGACTTCTTCCCCTCATGAGTGGACACGCCCACTACTGCTGATTGGCTCTCTCTCTCTCTCTCTCTCCTCCCTCATCATGAGTGGACACACCCCCTACTGCTGACTGGCTCACTCTCTCTCTCCCCCATCAAGAGTGGACACGCCCCCTACTGCTGATTGGCTATAAGTGTGTTGTACTGCTCAGTCTGATCCACTTTCAACAGCGTTTCTCAGAAATCACTTAATGCAAATTTAACCTGTATTATAAAGTTGGGAGAACACTAAATTTAAACCAAAGTGATGATTGTTATTTAGTTTTTCCTTTTCTTAAAAAGAGCTGTGTTTTTTTTACTTTGTTAGAATTTTCCAACAAAAGCAGATATTATAGATACTACTATGGTATGTGCAATATCTTTTCTAAAGTTTTGATGCTTTTGAATCCAAACTAATATATTAAAAATTATTATTATTATAAATTATAAGTTTTTGGTTAAAAATGAACATAACTGACAGCTGTCACACAAGTATTAAAACAATGGTTTTTACTAGTTTGAGGTGTGCTTTAATTTGATATACAATTGATTCATATTATATTTATTTTTCTTGTTTATTGTGTTACCCACATTCAATCTTACAACTTCCCAAGTAATAAATGTGCATTGACATTTACTGTGGTTGGGCAAATTTTCACAGGGTGCGAATCCAGTCAATACTGTAAACTTAATATTTTGATACATTTTATACATATTTTTAAACGATATGGCAAAAAAAATCATAATGCTTACTTCTATAAGGTCATCATTGGAATTAAATTCCGACATCAAAACATTTTTTCCATCAGACATGCGAGTCATGGAAATATGCAGGCGGCCGGTGGCCAGAGTGTGGGCATTATCAGGCAGACAGCGCTGCAGTGTGACCTCCAGCCACCTGAAAATATCCACTGTGGGATTGAGAAGGCCAAGCGGGTGTTGTTTGGTAAATCTTGCGAATTCCAAAAGCTGGTCTCGCACACGTCCTGTGAGAAGAAAAGGTGGATTTAATGGCTTATTTAACAGTTAATTTTAGGTCCTGGTTCTTTTATCCAAGTGACTTACAGCCAGTGTTGCATTCAGTTACTCTACAAAAGTAATTAATTATAGCTACTAATTACATCTTCAACAGTGTAATTAGATTACTTTGCTAATTACTCTTTCTAAAAAGTATTGCATTACTCATTACAGGTACTAATTACTTTCTAAATCCAATATCAACCTCGACCAGTTAAACAATACAAGGATAGACATGAAATTGCTCTTTTAATTCTTTAAAATAAATAATATAAAATTGCATAAATTATTCTTAAACTGACCAAAGTATTTAAAGGGAGAAGAATACGTTAAAAACATACATTTTAACATTAGACGTTAAGTTTTGATGTTAAATCCATATAGATTTGTTCTGTATAGTTTATAAAATATTTAATGCAAGTACATCATAAGTAACTGTAATTAAATTACAAAAAAATTAAGAGTAATCCCTAACATTTTCAAGGGAAAAGTAATTCATTACTTAGTAATGCATTACACCCAACACTGCTTACAGCACACAAAACCCTGGACCAACATGGTCATTTTTGGATGGGGTTTGAACCTAAAACCTTTACAAGTACAACACTAGTCCTGTAGTCAATAAATGAAGGTGAATATGAATAGAAACATCTCCAATTACCTAGATTGGACCCACACACAACTGCTGCAGCCACGAGAGAGCCAGCAGACGCACCATAGACTCTTGGTGCTCCCTGCAGGATCCAGGCCGCATTATCCAAAAGACTCTGCGCAGCACCGAGTTGATAAGTTGCTAGAAAGCCAGATCCACAGAAAGACACGGAGAGGTTCTCATTTTTAGACAGAATGCATAACGGTGATGACATGACTGGAAAAATCCCCTCGTAATCGAATGGTATCAGCTCTTCAGGTCTGTAACTCTAACTCAAGTTGAGGACAATCAGAGCAACACATTAAAACAGACGGTCACGGTGTTGTTAAAAACAAGAAAACTTAAGAAAACCCGCAAAAGTTCCTCCTTCCCTCTAGGATTCCATGAATGATCTCAAATCAATTCCTCACTTCATGATGTCTGAATTAGGCCTATTATATGTGTGTCTGCCACAATGTTCACAGGGCTTCAGAGGTAAATGTCTACATTATTGTCGTCTTCAGAGCAATACGAATTACTTGACATTTAGTTAATGTCTTAAAATGAGCATATGACTAGATTAGATAGAGATAAGCGAAACCAGGCGTGAGTTACAAGTACATCCACCAAGAGGGAGAATGGATCCTAGAATACAATACAATTGACACAGTTAGTTGATTTGCCATGAGCAATAAGCCAGTAATGTCACTTCCCCTGAGCTGAACTGAGGTTCTCAAAGGTCCCTTATTGGCCCCAACGATATTCAAAGGCCCAATGACTTTTCCAGTTGTTCATAATTTATTAGATAAAAATAAGGATAATGATTTTTAAGATTTTTTTTTTTACTCAAACTTTCTACCGGATAAAAGATTTGAGAGCTTGGCATAAGTAGAAAAATCAGTTTATTTCAAGATTATAAGATTTTATTAATTTACATGACTTTCCCAGGTCTAAAAATCACACTTTGAAAATTAGGCTATAAAGATCTTTCCAAGACATTGGGAATCCCGGTTCTTCAAAGAAATTAAAATACAACCGAATTCCGGAAATGTTGGGAAATTTTTTATATTTGAATAAAATTAAAACTAAAAGACTTTCAAATCACATGAGCCAATATTTTATTCACAAAAGAACATAGATAACATAACAAATGTTTAAACTGAGAAATTTTAAAATTTTATGCACAAAATGAGCTCATTTCAAATTTGATGCCTGCTACAGGTCTCAAAATAGTTAGGACGGGGGCATGTTTGCCATGGTGTAGCATCTCCTCTTCTTTTCAAAACAGTTTGAAGATGTCTGGGCATCGAGGTTTCAATGGGTTCATATGGGTTTCTGGAGTTTTGGTGTTGGAATTTAGTCCCATTCTTGCCTGATATAGGTTTCAAGCTGCTGAATAGTTCATGGTCGTCTTTGACATATTTTTCGTTTAATGATGCAGGCAGGCAGGCAGGCCAATTCAGCACCCGGGCTCTTCTACGACGAAGCCATGCTGTTGTAATAGCTGCAGTATGTGGTTTTGCATTGTCCTGCTGAAATACACAAGGTCTTCCCTGAAACAGACGTCGTGTGGAGGGGAGCATATGTTGCTCTAAAACCTTTATATACCTTTCAGCATTCATAGTGCCTTCCAAAACATGCAAGCTGCCCATACCGTATGCACTTATGCACCCACATACCATCAGAGATGCTGGCTTTTGAACTGAACGCTGATGACACGCTGGAAGGTCTCCCTCCTCTTTAGCCCGGAGGACATGGCGTCCGTGATTTCCAACAAGAATGTCAAATTTGAACTCGTCTGACCATAGAACACTTTTCCACTTTGAAACAGTCCATTTTAAATGAGCCTTGGCCCACAGGACACGACGGTGCTTCTGGACCATGTTCACATATGGCTTCCTTTTTGCATGATAGAGCTTTAGTTGGCATTTGCAGATGGCACGGCGGATTGTGTTTACCGACAGTGGTTTCTGGAAGTATTCCTGAGCCCATTTAGTAATGTCATTGACACAATCATGCCGATGAGTGATGCAGTATCGTCTGAGGGCCTGAAGACCACAGAGATTTCTCCGGTTTCTCTGAATCTTTTGATGATGTTATGCACTGTAGATGATGAGATTTGCAAAGCCTTTGCAATTTGACGTTGAGGAACATTGTTTTTAAAGTATTCCACAATCTTTTTACGCACTCTTTCACAGATTGGAGAGCCTCTGCCCATCTTTACTTCTGAGAGACTCTGCCTCTCTAAGAAATCACTTTTATAGCTAATCATGTTACAGACCTGATATCAATTAACTTAATTTGTTGCTAGATGTTCTCCCAGCTAAATCATTTCAAAATGTCTTGCTTTTTCAGCCATTTGTTGTCCCCGTGCCAACTTTTTTGAAACCTGTAGCAGACATCAAATTTGAAATGAGCTCATTTAGTGGATAAAAATGTAAAATTTCTCCGTTTAACATTTGTCATGTTATCTATATTCTATTGTGAATATAATATTGGCTCATTGGTGATTTGAAAGTCTTTTAGTTTTCATTTTATTGAAATTTTAAAAAACGTCCCAACTTTTCCAGAATTCGGGTTGTAAGAAATATATTGATCTTTAGTTGTTTAGGCTTATTTTAATGCCTGTTTTGTCATATTTTAAGTCATATTGAGGACCCCTGGTTTAGAACACAGCTTAAGATGGTATTTAATTTCACTGACCCATTCATCAACAAATTTTAAATTATTTTATAATTATTGTACTAGATTTTATGAGACAAAATGAAACATTTACTTAACTATTTAAAAAAAAAACATATAAACTATTTACTTATTTACTTCTGACTGCAAAAAGCCTTAAAAATCTAATAAAATGTCATAAAATATAAACTTTCACTTATGCATTCATATTCTATTTTAACTTAAAATATATAAAAATGTTCACGAGCATCTAATTTGTCAATTACTTTTATACAGTTTTTAGGCAATTATTGAAAACAGATTTCAGTGTACATATTAATAATGTTACTTGATTAATGCAGTACAGTCAAAGAATATGCAAAAATATGTAAAAATAAAAATAAACATTGCACAATTTTACAACCTGAGAAAACGTTTCATATCAACTCCAAACAACAAGACTATGAGAATCAAATCGTAATTGTTGCGTTGATTAATTAGTGTCGTTTAGCTTTCAACACATACTCACAGCAAACAACTGCATAAACTATCCTGAGTCAAATGTAAACTTCAACAGAGCATCTCCAAAAATATTCCAATGGTTCTTCGACAGAATATCAACAATCTCTGGACGGCAGTCCTTATCTCACATCATACTGTATCGGACGTTCAGCTCTGGGGTTTCCCATTCTAAAAGGTCAGGTTAATTGGTTACTAAAGCTGACCCTGGGTCAGGATGTGTAGAAGTGAGTGTCATGGGATTGGGGATATGCTGAAGTTGTGATCAGAGCTGGGGCTCAGGGTAGTAGGGGTCGATACAGGTGATACTTCCAGGGCGTCTTCTCTGAAGTCAGGGGACGCAGGACTATCAGGAGACTCTAAAGGTTCTGCACGCTCTGATCTGCCTTGCATTATTTCCTCAGGGGTCTTCAGGAACCTGCAGCAGAACGAGGGACAGTTTTAAAGAGATTTAAGTAGGAATTGAGCAACATATGGGCCAGTACGCAGAATCTGATTTCACCAAGTGCAACATGATCCTGGATCAACATCTTTGTTGATTCTGGAACAAAATTCCAAACAATCAGATTTGAGGGACAAGTTTACAGTTTAAGTCAAGTTTAGGCTTACAACCAGGGTTAGGTGCTTCTATGTCAGTGTTATTCACCTATCATTTCCTTCTTATTTTTAAGGGATAAGTAATGGGTAGGGTTTAGGTGGAGGGATATGGTTAGGACTTTTCAGACAAGAATGTTGTTCCAGGATCAACAAAATATGTTGACCCAGGAACACGTCTAACTCGGTAAAATCAAGATGTGCGACCAGGACGGTATTTTCCTTTTTGAGATCATCATGCCCAGTTTATCAGAATCAACAGTTTTAGCTCCCCCTTGTGTAAGTTCAAAAATCTACTGACTCCTTGTCAGTGAATAAAAAGTTTTCAAATATTCTAGTGAATTTCTAATACATTTTGTCTAAAATGTTTTACTTGAATTTTTTTTTTAATTCACAGTTTGGGTACATTTACTCATTCTTATTTTGTACTATTTCCCACATTTTAGAACAACAGTAAAGTGATTAAAGTATGACATGACAGATATAGAAGTATTATCAACACATCAAAATAAGTGTACTTCTTTAAAGCATGATAACAGATTATTATAACATGATTCATTAAATGAACTTTAAATTAAAACTTCAAATTTGACATTATTGCAAAGTGCACTTTTTAAAAGTGTACTTAAGTGTGTTAAGAGTCAGTAAAGTGTACTCTCATTATTAAAGATAATGAGGGAACATGATTTTTTTTTAATGATGATGTGCACTGATAAATCAATTATAATAAACAGAAATATTCCATAAAATACAAGAATTGTAAATTTTTTAATTCATGGTGACTTTAAAAATATACTTGAAGTACACTACAAATGCACATTCGATACAATTACACGTCTTTGTTACAAAGGGTGTGTCTCATTTGCCATCATTAAATGGAATTATATAGGAATTTTATCAGCATCACCATCAACTAACAATTGAAAACCCATACAAGTCAACTCTGACATTTGAGTAATGACCAAGAACAAACAAATACAAATGTCTTCAAATGATCCACTTGCCAGATCCAATGAATCCACTTACCGGAAGAGCAGCCTCTGTCCTGTCTCTTTCTTGATAATGTTGAGCTTGTAGTAATGACGTAATGCTCTAGACATTTTCTCATAGGTCATATTGGCCCTGTTCTGCAATAACAAACAAACAGATCTGATTATTATCAATAACACTCAAACAAAGCAGAAGTGAGTGGGTCTCTCCTGTTACAGTACCTTGTGGTTGCCCCAGAGTCGTGCCAGTCCATTGGGATCCACCACTCTGAAGATCATGGCGTCTGAATCCTCCCAGCGTATGAACGCCTCATACCTACTGTCCGACAGCAGGTGGTACACATAGTCCCATAAGAGTTTGCAGTCTAATGAAAAGACGGAATGGTCAAAAGCATATTACTTTATGGTTTTTGACATAGTCATTTTTTACTCTTTTTTTCTTCATTTCCAGGGATTGGTAATTATTAAATGATATATCAGCCACTTTGCACCTGCAATCTTTCCATTGGCCTCAGTGGTGTGTGTGGTGTTTGCAGGTCTTTCAGGTTTATTGGACAGGTTGAGAGGCTCCTCTGTACAGTTAACATCAGCAGGTTGTCTGGTTTTGTCTGGAGATGTCTGTTGCATTTTTTCCTTAGGAGTATTTTGAGGAAGCTCTGCAAAATAAAAGTGAAAGTGAAAGTGAAGTGACGTGTAGCCAAGTATGGTGTCTCATACACAGAATTTGTGCTCTGCATTTCACCCATCCAAGTGCACACACACAGCATTGAGTAATGAACACACACACACACCATGAACACACACCCATAGCAGTGGGCAGTCGTTTTTGCTGCGGTGCTGGGGGAGCGATTGGGGGTTAGGTGTGCTCAAGGGCACCTCAGTTGTGGGTAATGAGAGTGGAAGAGAGTGCTGTTCATTCACTCCCCCCACCTACATTTCCTGCCGGTACTGATATTCGAACCCGCAACCTTCTGGTAACAAGCCTGACTTTCTAACCATAAGGCCACAATTGGCCCTAAAACTGTCCCAAAATATGGAGAAACAGTGAGCTATGAAAGCTAAAAGGTCAATGTGAAATTTTTATTATAGTAAAAAACAAACTCATCCATATCTTATATCAGTGGTTCTCAACCAGAGGGCTGGGACACACTTGAAGGCCACAAGTTGGACGAGCTTTGGTGGGTCCTTTAAATATTTGGGGGACCAAAAAAAAAACAATGCTAGAGATGGGCGATATACTGCTAGACACAATTAACTGGTAGAAAATTGTCAACCAGTAGAGATTTCTCTATCGCAGTCACGCTTACGTGACGTTGCTGTGTTGCACAGTCACGAAAGCTGAAGATTTTTAAGCATTGCGGTTTAAAAACAAGTAATTTTAAACCACTGAAACGCAATAAGCAGCGAGAGAGGTCTCATTTCGCTATATGCACGTGCTGTGTGAGAGACGCGCACACATGAAGCCGTTGCTCATACAGCGTGTGAGTACTGAACTGAGTTCTTTTTGCTGCCTTATTGGGCTTGAACAGTTAAATAATAGTAGTCAAATTGATTAATCGCATCTAACATAAAAGTTTGTGTTTACATAATATATTTGTGCGTGTATATATATTATTATATTTATTTATAAAATGGTTAGTTCCAGAATACTTCTGATTAGTCAATAGTGTATCGCTGCAACACCCTTAGCAACCATCCTTAGCAACATAAACAATCAATATAGTTCAATGTATTATGTATTTAAGCAAAATTAACTGTTTATTATGTATGTAATGAATTACGAGTGACCCCTGCTGGCGTTATGTTGCATCATTCACCTTTAGGCCACACCCTTCCCGCTGTCAAAGAGTCTTCTCATAAGGGAGATATGTTGATATGTGCGGGTGTCTGTGTGTGTAAGCCCACAGTTTCCAAAGTGCGGAAAGATGATGTATGTGTAAGAGGAAATATCATATATGGTGTTAGCGGAAGGATAGCATTTAATGAATTTACTTCAAAAAAGTAACATTAATATATACATTTTTAGTTTTAATACTTGTGGTAACCAAGTACCTTATTGCTTACATATTATATATATATATATGGTGTCCACACACACACACACAAACACACACAAATTTATATATGTTATAACTTATATGTATGTATATATATATATATATACACTCACCTAAAGGATTATTAGGAACACCATACTAATAGTGTGTTTGACCCCCTTTCGCCTTCAGAACTGCCTTAATTCTACGTGGCATTGATTCAACAAGGTGCTGAAAGCATTCTTTAGAAATGTTGGCCCATATTGATGGGATAGCATCTTGCAGTTGATGGAGATTTGTGGGATGCACATCCAGGGCACGAAGCTCCCGTTCCACCACATCCCAAAGATGCTCTATTGGGTTGAGATCTGGTGACTGTGGGGCCATTTTTGTACAGTGAACTCATTGTCATGTTCAAGAAACCAATTTGAAATGATTCAAGCTTTGTGACATGGTGCATTATCCTGCTGGAAGTAGCCATCAGAGGATGGGTACATGGTGGTCATAAAGGGATGGACATGGTCAGAAACAATGCTCAGGTAGGCCGTGGCATTTAAACGATGCCCAATTGGCACTAAGGGGCCTAAAGTGTGCCAAGAAAACATCCCCCACACCATTACACCACCACCACCAGCCTGCACAGTGGTAACAAGGCATGATGGATCCATGTTCTCATTCTGTTTACGCCAAATTCTGACTCTACCATCTGAATGTCTCACCAGAAATCGAGACTCATCAGACCAGGCAACATTTTTCCAGTCTTCAACTGTCCAATTTTGGTGAGCTCGTGCAAATTGTAGCCTCTTTTTCCTATTTGTAGTGGAGATGAGTGGTACCCGGTGGGGTCTTCTGCTCTTGTAGCCCATCCGCCTCAAGGTTGTGCGTGTTGTGGCTTCACAAATGCTTTGCTGCATACCTCGTTTGTAACGAGTGGTTATTTCAGTCAAAGTTGCTCTTCTATCAGCTTGAATCAGTCGGCCCATTCTCCTCTGACCTCTAGCTTCAACAAGGCATTTTCGCCCACAGGACTGCCGCATACTGGATTTTTTTCCCTTTTCACACCATTCTTTGTAAACCCTAGAAATAGTTGTGCGTGAAAATCCCAGTAACTGAACAGATTGTGAAATGCTCAGAACGGCCCGTCTGGCACCAACAACCATGCCAGGCTCAAAATTGCTTAAATCACCTTTCTTTCCCATTCTGACATTCAGTTTGGAATTCAGGAGATTGTCTTGACCAGGACCACACCCCTAAATGCATTGAAGCAACTGCCATGTGATTGGTTGACTAGATAATTGCATTAATGAGAAATTGAACAGGTGTTCCTAATAATCCTTTAGGTGAGTGTATATGTATGTATGTATAGGGATGTCTTATAAATATATATATATATATATATACACATACAAAATTAATGATTTAAACACTGACCAGTTTGCATGGCTTGTGGATGCTCAGGGTAAGCAGACAAGGGTTTCCCCTCCTGGCTCTGATCTGTGCTGCATCCAGCTGTTAACACCCGAGAATTTGGATTCACAGGACAAACAGGAACACTTCTGTTAGAGGGAACACAAGGACCTGCAAGACCATTTATCAAGTGCTATTTACAGCTGTAATTTCAAAGCAAATTCACATTTTATTAATTACAGGGTCAAGTCTGAAACAAAAAGGCAAATGTGTAATATTGTTTGAATGGAGTTAAGCCTGATTTAGCCACACCTATTGGCAACAGCTCTAGTTTTTCAACCAGGAAATTGCCTCCTGCATAAAGGAATGGGTGTTATATAACCCCATGTTTTACAAATGAATCAGTGTTTCCATTTAGAATCAATTTGCTAAAATACAGAACTAATATACAACATTCACTAAGTATGATATGCAGTATGCTTCTCTTTAGGGCTGAGAAGCATATTTGAGCAAAAAGAGTGGCTCAGTTCCTTCCACTGTGTGTTTGCTACAAGCTTTGGCAAGCCACTTCATTTTTTCTCTGGCACTTGTTCAAGTAGGAAGTTAGACATTTATCAATATGACTATAATAGGAGAATTACAGAAGAACAGGGTGAACAGGGAAGAGTCCTCTCAGCTTGTTACTTTACCTTACCTTGAAATCCAAACAACCAAATAAATCATAAGATAGATAGATAGATAGATAGATAGATAGATAGATAGATAGATAGATAGATAGATAGATAGATAGATAGATAGATAGATAGATAGATAGATCACCTGTTGTCCCATGCATGTCGAGCATCTGTTGTGACTGCATGTTGGAGTTGGACAGCGGACTGAAGATTGCACATCTCCTTTGCTGCTTCACATGTTGAAGGAGTTCATACAGAACATCACCTGTTCACAGCAGTTGCCATCCAAGGTTATCATAAACGGTATGAACAAAACTGATAACTATAACCTAATAGTTTTAGTATCACATACCAGAGCTGGGACAGCGGAGACGGAAGTCTTCCTTGGTGAGAAGACAAAGTGCCTTTCCGTTCATCTCAAATCTTTGGTGGTCCGCACGTCGCAAAGAATATTCCCTCTGAGCCCAGCGCAGCCAGAGATTCACATCCTCTTTATCCCACAAAGAAGGATTGATCCCTGTACATTACAACCATAAAATAAAGGGCATTTAACTCACCCTTGTGTCATTCCAAATCTGTATGATTTTTTTATTTTTTTTTTGGG
>RJVU01053773.1:2144318-2175942 GCA_003731715.1 Anabarilius grahami
GTGCCTCCAAATTTCCCAAAAAAGACACACAAAAAAACACCATATAAACATGTAAAAAGTAGTCTTTTGCTATATTCCATGTCAGTTTGTATTAGGAACAGACCAAAATTGATATCATAATTTGATGAAAATTCCATTTGTCGCAGCTTGTAAATGTGTATATATTTAAACATGATGTGATGTATCTGGAGACCAGGGACGTGCACAGACATTTTGGGGGGCAGGGGCTCAAGTGGAAAAAGGGCAATTCTCATAAATATTTAAAAAAAAATAATAAACCCTTAAATATATTAAGACAACTCTGACTTCCTTACCAATTTATTTTAATTCCCTCACACTCACACAATTGTTTCATACTCCACAGATTTCTACAAAATAATCAGTTCACACAGAGACCATGGTCTTCTTTAGTATTGACTAGGTTTATCACAAGAGTAGCAACAGCAAAGGAAATTATGCCACAATGTGCATGTTTTCTACACTACTATTTTCAAGTAGCCTAACTATATATTTAGAATAAATGACCGCACTGAGGAGAGGGACATAGTTTCACTTATTATTTGTTTATTTTGCAGAAATCAATAAATTGTTTAAATTATTTTGGTGTTATTGGAATACTTCTTTAATGTAGTGGACAATTTTAAGATTGAGGTCAATTTTTTGCTTCCATGTCTTTTACTCTAATGGAAAGAAAACTTAAGAACACTGTAATTTCTTCAACAAGAATATGTAGACATCAAACATGCACACTCAGAGCGAGGGTTTAAACTTTTATTGATGTAGTATTATCCTGTGTAAGTGTAGATTTAAGAATAGCATTATGTAATGCTATATTATGATTTTTAAATTGTTTTAATAAATCGTGCATCCTTAGAAAACTGTCTAATAATGCGGTTCGTGGATGCTCCTCTTCTGGCATTGACAGCCCTACAGATATCTTCAACATGGTTCAAAACGCAATGCATAGCACATTAAAATAATTGAAATTATAATATGACAAAAAATACATTTGTATCAAATCAGGCAGATGCATTGATTGTGGTCAAACTATTAACGCAGCGTTAAAGGTATAAATAATCTCACCCATAAATAGTTTCACAATAGTTTCACAAATTTCCCATGTTTGTGAACATACATAGGCTACCTGAAAGAAATGCACGAGATGGATCCATCTAGGGCTTTTTTCTTTTTCGCTTCTCATCGCCAGACAGCAGTTGTATTTTCCCGGGTATAGTTGTCACAAGTTTTCAGCCAGCAGCAAACATGAAGTGAGGTGAGGTGAGGTGAGGTGAGGTGGGGCGGGGCGCGCGCACGTGCGAGAATGAATGGCGTGTCGTGGAGGGAGGGCTGCCGAACTCGACAAAGCCGACCTGATATATATAGTATTTTTAATTTTTTTATTCAGTAAATATATTTTTGACAGGGAAGCTGTGCACAAACAGGAATATATATTATATATATTCATTAAAAAAAAAGCACCCCAGAAAAAGGGCACTTTCTCTCAAGGAAGAAAAGGACAGGGGCTCAAGCCCCCTTTTATGTCTATGTGTGCACGTGCCTGCTGGAGACGCGAGGTTTGAATATTTGCAAGTTTGAATGTGATTTGAGAGTAAATTGAGTGAATATTTTCAGTCTATTCCTCTCACAAAACTTTTGTATGGCTTTAGGTATGGAAGTTTGTTTTCGCCACTGAATAAAAATAAAAAAGGCAATTGCGACTTTTTATCTCACAATTCTTTTTTTCTCACAATTGCAAGTTTACATCTCGCAATTCTGACTTTTTTCTCAGAATTGTGTGATATAAACTCGCAATTGCGAGTTTTAAGGTCAGAATTACATGATATAACGTCGCAATTGCGATAAAGTCAGAATTGCGAGATATAAAGTCAGAATTGAGTGATATAAAGTCAAATTGCAAGATATAAAGTTAGAATTGCGAGTTATAAAGTCAGAACTGCGAGATATAAAGTCAGAATTGCGAGTTATAAAGTCAGAATCGTGTGATATAATGTCAGAATTGCGAGATATAGTCAGAATTGCGTGATATAAAGTCAGAATCACGTGATATAATGTCAGAATTGCGAGATATAAAGTCAGAATTGCGAGATGTAAAGTCAGAATTGTGAGATATAAAGTCAGAATTGCATGATATAAAGTCAGAATTGCATGATATAAAGTCAGAATTAGACTTGATAACTCACAATTGAAAATAAGTCAGAATTGCGCAACTCGCAATTGCAACTTTATATCACGCAATTCTGACTTTTTAACATACAATTGCAACTTATATCATACAATTATGACTTTATAACTCACAATTGCAACTTCATATCAATTTTGAGAAAAAAAGTCATAATTGCTAGATGTATACTCGCAATTGTAAGAAAAAAAAGTCGGAATTGTAACATAAAAAGTCGCAATTATCCTTTTTAAAATTATTATTCCATGGTGGAAACAAGCTTCCACTTTAGACTACAAGATAAATATATGAAGACCGATGTTTTATGGTAGCTACTGTCATAGTGCTTTTTGACCTTTTGAAGGAGGTAACCCCCCCAATATTAAAATCCATCAGTTGCAACCCCCCCAATATTTCAACATGAAAATCACAGTAGATAAAATGAAAAATATGTAGAATTCATTTATTTTGTTTCTAATCCAATATGAGTTTGTAATAAATCAGACAAAAAAAATCAAAAAATACTCCCCCTCCACTGAACCGAATGGTAACGCCCAACCAATGCGCGTCGCACTTTCACCAAAACTACGCGTGCTGTACTGTTTGAATGAGAGAGCACGAGTAGCGCCAAAAATGAAGATAACTGCTGCTCAGCCAATTATATTAAACTGCTGGTCAAAGAGGGACGTTAAAAAGAATAAAGCATGTACTGAGAAGGAGGTCTGGGAATATTGTAATAGCTAACTAACACATATATTTTAGCTAGCTAATTCATTGCAATTGTAACCAGTAACCAGTTACCAAAATAGCCGTCTGTATTGTTAGTTAATTTTTCAATAGTGTCTGTAATTATCAATGACAAAAGTATTCACATCAGTGTTTGTTTTCTACCTAAATTAATCTGACTTTTGAACGAATTGACTGAATGAACTGGCTATTTTTCACTCAATAAAAAAGCGAATCGCTGCCGCCTACAGGCGGTTTCAATGTTTATTTATTTTTTTTCTTTTTAGAATCACTCAGTTGTTAGAATTTGATGAATGATTATACATAAATTTCAGATAGATAGATAGAGAAGAAATAAATTATCCAATAACGCTACACATAAAACAGATTATTATTAAAAAAAAATAATAATAATAATAATATATATATATATATATATACACTCTAAAAACTGCNGCCAGCAATATATTAATATAGTAAATGTTTTTGCTCACCCCCATATAGGGGCAAATTTGTGGGGTATTTTAAGCTGAAATTTGACCAGACCAGAAACTTATAGCCTATTACATCTTGTGAAAGAGAGCATAATAGGTGCCCTTTAACCCAACCTGCTGGGTTTGTTCATATTTAACCCAACTTGGGTTGTTTTTAACCCAGCATTTTTTAGAGTGTATAACAGGCTAAATACCAACGTTCAACCCCCCCAATGTTGAAACCAAATCTACGCCCTATGCACCTAAAACATGTTTAGGTGTTGTGGTCTATGCTTTTAATGTAATCACAGCAGTGGAGGTTTTATGTGGGAACATACGTAGTCTTCCAGGTAGCTTGCACAGTTCATCAGGCATAGCCTCATACATGGAGGGAGGTCCATTTTGAGGGTTGGGCAGAACGGGCGTGCAAACTTGGGGTCCGTTCCCACTACAACTCTGCTGAAGCTTGGAAGGGAAAGCAGAAAGAAACATTTTTTTAAAAAAAATAAATTTTTATTTAAGCCTTAATTCCCTTTCATGTTTACCTTTTAGGGATGTATAATAATGCATTTATATGAATGAATCAGGAAGGACAGAAACTAGATAGTGACTCATATTTTGCTGAATGAAAACAAACTGGGATCTCAATGCACAGTAAAAGTGAAAGTAAATTTGAGGCACACAGTTTTTATTTTCAGTTTTACACTGCCACCTAAATTGTTAATAAAATAGATTTGCATCACAAATCTACAATAATATTTTACTTTCATATTATGACATTTGAGATGGTTTGCAGAGTAACAAAATAGCTAGTTTAATATAACATTTGCTTAAAGTGAGCAGTTTCAAGTGATTTTTGCGTGATTCAATTACTTTCCTTTGTTGTTTATTGAGGCACAAATAAAACATTGATTACTCATTCAAATTCATTAACAGAAGGTCTACAATACACTTATATTTTCGTGAGTGAGTGCTGTGTTTACTGAAGCTCTTACCTTTATTAAAGGTGGCGGTGAGGAGGCGTCACTCATGTTCTTCAACCTTCAAGACTTGACAGACTCTTCTAAGTATATCAATAACTGATTAAAATATCAACAGCTGGTCGATATATACACCGAAGAAAGCATTTGAGTCGCGTGACGTCGTAGTCTCGCACAGCAGAGTTTGTCTATTTCTTATGCGGATCGCCTAAAATATTAAGAATTCTTCCGGGAAATGAAAACGAAAGAGACGAAACAGAGCGGATCTGCCAGGGGCTGTGTGTGCACTTAAATCTCACAAACACTGTAGGGAAAAGATCGGCCCTGTTTGTGTGACTCTCGAAAAGCCCGTCTGGTTTTTCCTGAAAGCCCAGAAAGATTATTAAAGTGAAATGAGTGGGAAATATGCACAGTAGTTAAACTTTAAACCTGAAAAAGAGCGAAAACGTTCATTCAACTAGCCTACATTTTATTAAAAATATAAATTAGACTTCAGTGTCTTCTGGGATAGACTCTATCATCCACTGACAAGTAGTTTGAAGATGGATGGATTTCAGCGTCTTTACAATAGGCGTGAGAATTACAAAATAATAAAATTATGAAATGAAAGAAAATATAAATTAAATAACAATAATGGTGTAAGTAATTGATCAGTGTAGCCTAGGGTTTGTCAGTGGATGTTATAAAATGGCCCAGGTAAGTTTGAAGTTCATAGCCTTCTCTCAGTTTCAGTAGGCTATTTTAGAAGGCCTATATATTAGTATTTTATTAACCCTCATGTAGGCCTACTGTTGCAGGTCAATTTGACCCGTTTTGATTTTTGAGTTGTCGGAAATACCAGTTAACCTAGCCTATGTTTTACCATGTGTGTGTGTTTTTTTTTTTTTTTTTTTTTTNTTTAAATTGTGTGACTTTTTCTTATTTAGGGTCGTGAACATGCATGCAAAGTTTCAACGCACTGATGTGTTTTGACATATACACACTAAATTTTGGTTAAGTTGCTGATGTTCACGAGTCAATTTGACTTGCATATTTTAATGTTCTAAGGCAACTTATAGACCCAAAATAATATTTCTTGGTTATATTTTGGTATTTGATTTTTTTACTCTATGAAGCTAGATAGGAGCTTTTCAAGTCAAGTCAAGTCTGCTTTATTGTCAATTCTTCCACATGTACAGTACATACATACAGAGAATCGAAATTGCGTTACTCTCAGACCCCCGGTGCATACAGATAACACTAACAGTAGAGCTTAATAATCTAGATCAATATAAAATATAAGATATAACTATACAAGATCAATATAAAATATAAGATATAACTATACAATAAGGGGATGTAAAAAAAGACATAATAAAAAAAATATAAAAATAAATAAATAAAGTTAAATAAAGCAGCGCAAGGCACATGGCAGATAGAGTGCAAACCAGTGAACAAACAGTGCAGATAAAAAGATTGGCTTATTCATTCTGATTAAAGTGACAAAAGGGCTCAAGAGCAGTTATTATATTTAAATTGACTGATGAGGTGGTAGAATGACGTCAGTTCCATGGTGAATGAGGTAGTGAGTAGACCAATGCTGCACAAAGTGACTGGTGCATGTCATCGTATGTTAGTGGGAGGGGGGGTGGAAGGACCTGGGGATGTGGGATCTGGGGGGGGGGGGTCATAGTTCAGTGGTGCCTGGGGCAGAAAAGGTACGGGGGGGCAAGTTCGGGAGCGAGTTCAGCTTCCTGACAGCCTGATGGATGAAGCTGTCCTTCAATCTGCTGGTCCTGGCCTGGAGACTCCGCAGTCTCCTCCCTGATGGCAGCAGACTGAAGAAGCTGTGTGACGGGTGGGTGGGATCACTTGCGATGCAGAGGGCTTTGCGAGTGAGACGGGTTCCGTAAGTTTCTTGGAGGGAGGGGAGAGAGACACCAATGATCTTCTCAGCTGCTCTCACTATGCGTTGCAGAGTCTTCCGGCAGGACGCATTGCAGGCGCCATACCACACAGTGATGCAGCTCGTCAGAATGCTCTCGATGGTGCCTCTGTAGAAGGTGCACATGATGGGGGGTGGGGCTCTGGCTCTCCTCAGTTTGCGGAGGAAGTAGAGACGTTGTTGAGACTTCTTGGCCAGTGCTGTGGTGTTGTCGGTCCAGGAGAGGTCCTCTGTGATGTGCACACCCAGGAACTTGGTGCTGCTCACTCTCTCCACAGTCGCACCGTTGATGGTCAGAGGAACATGCTGAGTGTGCGCTCTCCTGAAGTCAACAACAATCTCCTTCGTCTTCTCCACGTTCAGAGAGAGATTGTTGTTACTGCACCACCCAGCCAAGCGGCTCACCTCGCTCCTGTAGTTTGTCTCATCTCTGTTGCTAATGAGACCCACCACAGTCGTGTCATCCGCAAACTTAATAAAGAGGTTGGAGTTGTGTGACGGTATGCAGTCGTGGGTCAGCAGAGTGAAGAGGAGGGGGCTCAGCACACATCCTTGGGGGGCCCCAGTGTTCAGTGTGGTGGTGCTGGATGTGTTGCTGCCGACCCGTACTGCCTGAGGTCTTCCAGTCAGAAAGTCCAACAGCCAGTTGCACAGCGAAGTGTTGAGCCCCAGCTCGATCAGTTTGTGAATGAGCTGTTGAGGGATGATTGTGTTGAATGCTGAACTGAAGTCTATGAACAGCATTCTGACGTATGAGTCTTTTTTCTCTAGATGTGTGAGTGCTGAGTGGAGGGTAGTTGAGATGGCATCATCGGTCGACCGGTTGGACCGATATGCAAACTGGAATGGGTCCAGGGAGGGGGGGAGGGCAGACTTGATGTGGTGCATGACTAGCCGTTCAAAGCACTTCATGAGGATGGGAGTAAGTGCAACAGGACGGTAGTCATTGAAGCAGGATGGAGATGGCTTCTTCGGGATTGGAATGATGGTGGTAGTTTTGAAACATGTGGGAACAACAGCCTGACTAAGTGAGATGTTGAAAATGTCTGTGAAGACATCAGTGAGTTCTTCTGCACAGTCTCTCAGTACACGCCCAGGAATGTTGTCAGGACCCGGAGCTTTGCGTGCATTGATCCTGCTGAAGGATCTCCTCACGCTGTCCGGAGTCAGCGTCATCACCTGGTCACCGGGAGGGGGTGGGGTCTTCTGTGCAGTGGTGCCGTTTTGTTCCTCAAAGCGAGCGAAGAAGGTGTTCAGCTCATTCAGCAGAGAGATGTTGCTATCACAGGTCCGTGGTGGGGGCTTGTCGTCCGTAATGGTCTGTATCCCCTGCCACAGGCTACGAGTGTCTCTGCTGTCACTGAAACGATGGGCTATCCTCCTGGAGTACTGTCTCTTAGCCTTACTGATGCCGCGGGATAGGTTGGCCCTGGCTGTTCTCAGGCCCACCTCATCTCCAGCTCTGAATGCAGCGCTCCGCGTCTCCAGGAGTCTGTAGACCTCCCCTGACATCCAAGGCTTCTGGTTAGCCCGGACAGTGATGGTTTTTGTGACTGTTACATCCTCAATACACATGTTGATGTAGGCAGTGACAACCTCTGAGTACTCCTGGAGGTCAGTGGTGTTATTGTAAGTGGCAGCCTGCTCAAACATATTCCAGTCAGTTTTATCTTCCTCACTTGTATTTTCCTCACTTATTTCAATACAGAAAAATATTTTGTCAGGTAAAAATGAGCTATCATTTCTTTTTTCAGTCTATCTGAAATACAATTACCTATGTTGTTTTTCTTGAAATTTTGTGACTTTTTCTTATTTAGGGTCATGAACATGCATGCAAAGTTTCAACACACTGATGTGTTGTGAAATGTGCATACAGAGATTTTATTCGTTCTTACTGTTCGTGGGTCAATTTGACCCATATAGACAGCCATTCAAAAGCAACCACAGACCCAAAATACAAAACACTTCTGTGTTGTATGTCAGAGCTCTTCAACTCTTGTCCTGAAGTGCCAGTGTCTTGCTGAATATCTGAAATGTCTTGCTGAAAGCTAAATATCTGAAGTTCTTTGCCAAATTTTAGGTTGATATCTCAAAAAAAGAACTTTCAGTAAGATTTTTTGTGTGCAGTACCAAACTTTTTCTCAAGATGATATCCAGACTCCACCGGTGACCATATAAGGACTCTTCGATTTCCATATATGGTTTGAGTGATCTAAACCATATTTTTCCATACTTTTCAAAATATATATGAAGTACACATCATATTCAGAAGAAGTTTGGGCAGTAATGTTAATATTTGATTTAAATTCAATCACTAAAACACACAAAAAAAACATACAGAAAGAATCAGAGTGTGTGTTATAATTTGGCACCACATCACAAATGAAGAATCTGTTTCTGTCTATTGCTCTGTCGTTTCTTTTGAACATTTCAGAAATGAAAACTAGAGACTGAAAGCTTTCAAATGATATAAAGTTTGTCAAGATTACTTTAGGTTTAGACTAAGATATTCTTGTTATAAATGTATAATGGTAAATGTCCCATGGGTGGGGTGAGGGGCAGTCTTAAAAACATTTTTATAAATCATAAATTGTATGGTTTTTTTTCATAGTGTGTGTGACAAGCAGGGCGGGCGAGAGCCGTGAGGGAACGGCGCGAGGCCGGTGACGCGAGTGATAATGAAGTGATAATCAGCTGCGAGGCGCGCCGGCCTCGAGTCCCTCACGGAGGAGCTCCGGAGGCATAAAAGGAGGAGCGACGACAGTGAAGGAGGAGAGAGGACCAGGCCTGGCTCTCGCCCGCCCTGCTCGTCACAGTGTGATTTTTGGGGAATTGTATTGAATCCAATTAGGGTCAATTTGACCCGGATCAGAAATCGAACAGTGCATGAGGGTTAAAGCTGCAGTCTGTAACTTTTGCTGTTCCAGTGGTTAATAAACAAAATGGCATGCGTCTTGCGGAAGAACATTGTTGCCGGAGCTACTGACGAGTCACGCAGGTACTGTGCTACTCTGCAGCGGTGCCAACCCGAACCTGTCCAGATAGTCAGGATATAAACACTTAGGGTGCGTTCACACTTGTAGTTCGGTTCGTTTGGTTCATTTGGTCCGGACCAAAGAAGAAAAACAAACATTTAGTCCTGGTCCGATTAGCGTTCAGATTGGCAATTTTATCACCGAACCAAAAGATACCGAACCTTAAGGCATAGGGATACATTCACAACCTGATTGGTCGGATTTTATGACGTATTGCCTATTCTGAGACGGAACTTACCGAACATCCAAAACAATGCTGTTTGCTGAGGTAAAAGCCCTCGTTGTGTGTGCGTAGCGGTGCGTAGCCTGCATGTGATGGTATTTTGGCCAGCTGGGAACTTGTGAAGAGCTTATAAAATGTGTAAAGTAGTCAAAACAGCAGCGGGAATCCATCCGTCATACACACAAACGATCCGCTGCGTGGAGACGTGCGTCTGATGCCTGTGATGGGCAAACTCGCGACTATGACAGGAAAAACCGACATGCGTGAGGATTCTGTCCTTTTTAGGGTCTCGTCTTCCTGTTTTTGGTTCGTTTACATGTCTTTGGTCCGTGTTGCGTTCATATATCATTCGAACCGCACCAGATTTCGTTTGGAAGCGGACCGAGACCCATCTTTTCAGCGGTCTCGGTCCGCTTGTTTGGTCCGCACCAGGGTTCGGATGGCAGTGTTCACATATGTTCAAATGAACCGCACTAACCGAGTAATCGCACCAGGGTTCGTTTTAATCGAACCAAACATGACAAGTGTGAACGCACCCTTAGTGTACCATAGTGATTCAGGATAAGACAAAAACACAGTTTGGATTCATGATCTACTCGCTCATTATATAAATTGTGTAAATTCTGAACACATAAAGGTTACGGACTGCAGCTTTAAAATAGCACTGTCCAACAAAAACACTAGCAGATAAAGTTTCAAGGCAGTCTCCCTTGAGTTCTTTGTGCCCTCAATCGCTGTATGATTGTGCCTCATCAAGTAGCCTTCGTTTTGTGTCCTTCATTCAGCTCATTTTGAAGGATGCATTAAGTGTATCCCCTGCATCCTTCAATCACCCACAATCCTTTGCACACATTCATGGACTTACGGAAAAGGAGCTGACATTGAGCTTGTCTGAGTTCATTATGAAATGTAAGACAGAAATAATGTTTTCAGACCACAGACGGTCATTCACTGTATTGCATTAACAGAAAGCCAGTTGATATAAAAAATTAATACAAAGTATTTTTCCAAAATTACGTTTTAATAGTTTCGTGCCGTGCGGAACCTCAGAAGGATGAAGCACCCGCAAACTCAGAACTCTGAGGGAAAAAAATCTGAACTGTGAGATCATGTTAAATTGTGAGATAGGCTTAGCCTAAACCTGAAATTGTGAAAAATACAATCTCTCTTAATATTCAATATTTTTTTAATTTTGTATGCATGTTGAAACTTTAATTTTGCTTATAGCTTTAAGTTTGATGTTTTGACTTGCACATGTACGTCTGCAAGATGTCTGGAAAGATCACTTCATCTGGAAAGCATCTGCTGTTTGCAAACATCTGATAGACGTCTTTAAGATGTCAGTTTTACATACATTCTAAATCATAAACATCTTAAAGACATTTTTTAAACGTCTATTTGACATCTGACAGGAAACGCCCTATAGATGTATTGCAGATGAGCAAATACTCTAAAAAAAAATGTCTTCCAGATGTAAACGTCTCCAAGATGTACGTGTGTTATCGGGTTAAGAACTTTTTATTGCCTAAAGAACTTTGTGAATTATTATTATTATTTATTTATTTTGTAATCAAAAGTTTGCTGTTTGATATCTTGCCATTCACTACTTTGGTCATTTTATTTTGAGATCACGAGATCTTGAGCATTTCAAAGAAGTGTCAGAACCAACATTTATGATATTGTATTTAAGATGGGGAAACTTTATAAAATAAATTTTATAGCTATTTAAATTAAGCAGTTGTTGTTTTGTTTTGTTTTGGGTTTTTTTTTACAATTAGAGCAGTCGTAGCAGTCTGAGAGAAATAATGAAAATGTTTCAGTTTCATTTTTCTAATTTGATATTATTTTTATTATCAGCATCATTTGAGTGGATTTGGATTCTTTTTTATGTACAATATTTAGTATTCATCTCTTGCTCTCAAGCTGCATGAACTCCACAAGTTCAACATGAACCATATCATCCAGCATGAAAATGTGGTCTCAGATTATTGGACCCCACTGTATGTCATTTTTATTAATATTAAAAATTATTTTTTTCTGTTCAGGTGAAATAATGATTACAACTCTCAGACTAGACAGTGTTATCAAAAGCAGCTTCTATGAAAGTTCTTACTGGAGACAAATGACATCCTGATGTCAGTATGGAAGCACATTTAAATTGAGAATAAAAGAGATAAACTTTTATTTGCGTTACTTTTCAAGCTTTGCTACTGCTGTGCTGATATGATATGCTATCTGCCCTTCCACACTTTCTCAGGATTGTGTTTAAAATACAAGAAATCCAGCAAAGCAGGAGTAGAAATATTTCCAATGGTTGACATTAGGCTATGCACTATAACTTAATTTAGAAATGAGATGTGCTTATTTTATAAAACATTTTCACCTCTCACATCCATACTGCCATTTTAAGACTGTATGACAGAACATTTTAAACGAGGATTGATTCAGCTGGAGCAAAAAAGACGATAAAACTATGAAACGTGAACACGCAAAAAAAACTACAATACCCATAATGCTCCTGGAAGTAAAACCGCGCGTCGGTCTCACAATGACGTATGAACATTTAGCGGGAGGACTCAAAACCACACTCATTCAGGGGCTGTTTACT
This sequence comes from Anabarilius grahami, assembly GCA_003731715.1. Taxonomy (NCBI): domain Eukaryota; kingdom Metazoa; phylum Chordata; class Actinopteri; order Cypriniformes; family Xenocyprididae; genus Anabarilius; species Anabarilius grahami. Next base: position 2,156,467 of record RJVU01053773.1, read on the forward strand.
GTTCAGTCAACAAGCAAAACTCGGCAGTAACAACACTAGTAAGTCAAGATATCATTTCATATAATGGCCAATGAAATAATTTGCTTCATATAGACGTTTTATATAACAAATTGGCAAAACTGAGTTCGCTGTCTTCATTGATTAACATTGGGCTGCTAGTGTCAGTATGTGTATTGTGAAAATGGCGAAGCGCTAAAATACTGTTCGCTTAATAACTGTGTTGTGTTCATTCAGACACTCGTTATGCAGAGAATCAGTCGTCTGAAGAGGGAGATGCAGCTTCTCAGTGCTGAACCTCCTCCGGGAGTCTCGTGCTGGCAGATTGAGGAACGAGTGGATGAACTACAAGCCCGTCAGTCTGCCTTCATATGACATTATAATATGCAATATCAAAGTAAACCTTGAATACTGACAACATCTTCTCCCCTGCATTACTCCCGTGTTTGATATAGAGATTGTTGGAGGTGCAAATACTCCCTATGAAGGAGGCGTGTTCACACTGGAAATCAACATACCTGAGAGGTGAGACTATTGTACTCACTTGTGATCCTGATGGTCAAGGCAATATGTGCAACATTCTTTAATGGAAGCGTTGTACTATAATTTAGTTCAACACTATTTTGTTCTGTATTGTTTTATATTTTAAGCTGATTTCATGATAGTAAATGGTATTCACCTCTAAAAAAGGCATGATTTATTTCTATATAAAATAATTAACTACTAGATGCATTTACACCGATCAGGCATAACATTATGACCACCTTCCTAATATTGTGTTGGTCCCTCTTTTGCTTCCAAAACAGCCCTGACCCGTCGAGGCATGGACTCCACTAGACCCCTGAGGGTGTGCTGTGGTATCTGGCACCAAGATATTAGCAGTTCGGTAAAGTTGGTTTTATATTCGCACATTCGGACATCCGTATTCAATAGCCTTGTTAATCACACTACATTGGACATTCAGTGGACATTCACAAGTAAATATGCCATTAAAACAATACTTGCCTATTTTGATCGACTGTGAAAATTGTTGTAAGTTGACAATCGTTGGTTGTCAATATCATGTCGCTGCTTAAAATTCGCAAACATTAATTTATTGCACATTTATTGGAAAGTCTTAATTTATCAGAAGTCCGAATGTGCGAATATAAAACCAACTTTACCGAAGTGATATTAGCAGCAGATCCTTTAAACTTGGGTAAAGTTGGTTTTATATTCGCACATTCGGACATCCGTATTCAATAGCTTGTTAATCACACTACATTGGACATTCAGTGGACATTCACAAGTAAATATGCCATTAAAACAATTCTTGCCTATTTTGATCGACTGTGAAAAATGTTGTAAGTTGACAATCGTTGGTTGTCAATATCATGTCGCTGCTTAAAATTCGCAAACATTAATTTATTGCACATTTATTGGAAAGTCTGAATTTATCAGAAGTCCGAATGTGCGAATATAAAACCAACTTTACCGAAGTATCCTTTAAGTCCTGTAAGTTGCGAGGTGAAGCCTCCATGGATTGGACTTGTTTGTTCAGCACATCCCACAGATGCTCGATTGGATTGAGATCTGGGGAATTTGGAGGCCAAGTCAACACCTCAAACTCGTTGCGCTCCTCAAACCATTCCTGAACCATTTTTGCTTTGTGGCAGGGCGCATTATCCTGCTGAAAGAGGCCACAGCCACCAGGGAATACCGTTTCCATGAAAGACTGTACATGGTCTGCAACAATGCTTTCAATGCACATGGATGGCAGGACCCAAAGCATCACACTGCCTCTGCCAGCTTGCCTTCTTCTCATAATGCATCCTGGTGCCATGTGTTCCCCAGATAAGCGACGCACCCGGCCATCCACGTGATGTAAAGGAAAACATGATTCATCAGACCAGGCCACCTTCTTCCATTGCTCCCAGTTCTGATGCTCACGTCCCCACTGTTGGTGCTTTCGGCGGTGGACAGGGTCAGCATGGGCGCCCTGTTTGGTCTGAGGCTATGCAGCCCCATACGCAACAAACCGTGATGCACTGTGTATTCTGATAACTTTCTATCAGAACCAGCATTAACTTCTTGAGCAATTAGAGCTACAGTAGCTTGTCTGTTGTATTGGACCACACAGGCCAGCCTTCACTCCCACACGTGCATCAGTGAGCCTTGGCCGCCCATGACCCTGTCGCTGGTTCACCACTGTTCCTTCCTTGGACCACTTTTGATAGATACTGACCACTGCAGACCGGGAACACCCCACAAGAGCTGCAGTATGTCAAGCTGCAGGATTGTCATGCTCTGACCCAGTCCTTTAACCATCACAATTTGGCCCTTGTCAAACTCGCTCAAATCCTTAACCTTGCCCATTTTTCCTGCTTCTAACACATCAACTTTGAGAACAACATGTTCACTTGCTGCCTAATATATCCCACCCACTAATCGGTGTCCTGATGAAGAGATAATCAGTGTTATTAACTTCACCTGTCAGTGGTCATAATGTTATGTCTGATCGGTGTGTGTTTAGCAGTTTAAATAAATTGATTTTAGACGTTTAACACTTCTTATGTTTGAAGGTATCCGTTTGAGCCGCCAAAGATGCGTTTCCAGACGCCCATCTATCACCCCAACATTGATAATGCAGGACGCATTTGTCTTGATGCTCTGAAATTGCCACCAAAGGTAAAGACTGAAAAAAAACAAATTAACCCAAACCATTAATATAATTCTAGTGTAAATTGTAAATGTTTTGCAAATCATAATTTTTATATTTTTGTATGACACTTGTAGTCATATTAACACTGAAAGTAGACCCTTTTTATGCATATTATCTGCTGCTATTGTAAACTTTTCAACTGTCATTTTGGTATTCATGCATTTTCTTTCGAAGGGAGCTTGGAGGCCCTCTCTCAACATTTCAACAGTACTCACTTCCATACAGTTACTAATGTCTGAACCGAACCCTGACGACCCACTCATGGCTGATATAGTGAGTTTGAGATACTGTATGTTCTCTCTGTTTTAAAGGTCAAGTGTGTAACTTATGGAACTGAAATCTGTTTGTTTGAACAGCCTGACATAACAGTAGGTGCGTTTACATGGAGCATTGTAATCGGTTTAAAAGTCGAATGAAATTATAATTGGTTTGAGAGGGGTGGGATAAACATTTCTATAAACCGAACAAAATAAAAATTCTGCCATGTAAACGCGTTAAACCGATTACTTTGCGTCTACGTCATGACGTCAAGAGGTCAGGGGTTGTCAGAATGCACAATGGCGGTGGCAAAATCAAACTGGAGTAAAACTGAAACACCACATTTAAATACACTGAAGGAACTCAGAGTATCATTACTACAGACCTTTATCCACATGCTTCTGCTTTTCAGAGGAGGGAGGGGTAGTATTGAGAAGCTCCTTAGAGATGCACAGCCACCAAAAACGTCAGCTTCCTGTGTCCTTCTTTTCCTCATACCTTCCAGCAGTAATATGCTACACATTCACGCTGTATCTTGATTAAGAGCAACACTTTACATAAAAACAGCGCACATATGTAATAATGGAACTCCATGTTGACAGGAATACAAGGCGGCAAACAGGACATAGGCTAATGTGCGCATGTCACAAAGTCATTCCGATTGAAAGCGCCAGCACAAGTCATGCAAACACCATATCGGATTAGATAACGTCTCATGTAAACAGTCCACCAAATCTTTCAATCGGAATTATTTTATTTGTAATGACAAAAAAGTGTACATGTAAACGTGGTTATTGACTGAACCAGTGGCTTAAGTTGAGGATTACCTGGTTGTTGACAGCACAATGATTTTGTTTTTGTGCTGCTTTCATTACTTCATGAGGTGTTCTGACTTTCTTTGCTCTAACATTACTCTTGAAAATTAATGAAGTGTCTTCCTTTCCAGTCCTCAGAATTTAAATACAACAAACCACTGTATCTAGAGAAGGCAAAGAAACGGACGGCTGAACATGCAATCCAGAAGAACAAGGTACGATTTGTGCTTTTTAGGGCTATCGAGTTTAAACTGTCTGGCAAAGCCTGAGCTCAACATACACTGTCATTACACATATGAGCCACTGGGGGGAGCCATTTTTTGATTCTTCACTCTGTTTCACTTCTCTCGTGTTTGAAGGGTTGTGTGGAGACAGAAGAAAAGACTTCTAAGGAGAATAAAAATAAGAAAGCTGCTCACAAGAGAGAAGCACTTAGTGCACAGGAGAATTTAGAGCATACCAAGAAAGTATGCATGTAGTAGGTTTATATTTTACAAATGACTGATACATAATGATTATACATATTGTTTCTTTGTGGTATGATTATTTTTCTTGTTTACTGTTGATGTGAATGTAATAAATATATTTAAAGTTACATTAAATGTGCATCTTCCTTAATTGTTCATTAGTCCTTAATACATTGTAGCATCTGTTATACAAACCCGATTCCAAAAAAGTTGGGACACTGTACAAATTGTGAATAAAAAAGGAATGCAATAATTTACAAATCTCATAAACTTATATTTTATTCACAATAGAATATAGATAACATATCAAATGTTGAAAGTGAGACATTTTGAAATGTCATGCCAAATATTGGCTCATTTTGGATTTCATGAGAGCTACACATTCCAAAAAAGTTGGGACAGGTAGCAATAAGAGGCCGGAAAAGTTAAATGTACATATAAGGAACAGCTAGAGGACCAATTTGCAACTTATTAGGTCAATTGGCAACATGATTGGGTATAAAAAGAGCCTCTCAGAGTGGCAATGTCTCTCAGAAGTCAAGATGGGCAGAGGATCACCAATTCCCCCAATGCTGCAGCGAAAAATAGTGGAACAATATCAGAAAGGAGTTTCTCAGAGAAAAATTGCAAACAGTTTGAAGTTATCATCATCTACAGTGCATAATATCATCCAAAGATTCAGAGAATCTGGAACAATCTCTATGCGTAAGGGTCAAGGCCGGAAAACCATACTGGATGCCCGTGATCTTGGGGCCCTTCGACGGCACTGCATCACATACAGGAATGCTACTGTAATGGAAATCACAACATGGGCTCAGGAATACTTCCAGAAAACATTGTCTGTGAACACAATCCACCGTGCCATTCGCCGTTGCAGGCTAAAACTATATAGGTCAAAAAAGAAGCCATATCTAAACATGATCCAGAAGCGCAGGCGTTTTCTCTGGGCCAAGGCTCATTTAAAATGGACTGTGGCAAAGTGGAAAACTGTTCTGTGGTCAGACAAATCAAAATTTGAAGTTCTTTTTGGAAAACTTGGACGCCATGTCATCCGGACTAAAGAGGACAAGGACAACCCAAGTTGTTATCAGTGCTCAGTTCAGAAGCCTGCATCTCTGATGGTATGGGGTTGCATGAGTGCGTGTGGCATGGGCAGCTTACACATCTGGAAAGGCACCATTAGGGACAGTCGTGGCCTAATGGATAGAGAGTCGGACTTGTAACCCAAAGGTCATGGGTTCGAGTCTCAGGTCCGGCAGGGATTGTCGGTGAGGGGAGGGAATATCCAGCGCTCTCTCCACCCTCAATACCACGACTGAGGTGAGACCCTTGAGCAAGGCACCGTACCCCCAACTGCTCCCCGGGCGCCGCAGCAATGGCTGCCCACTGCTCCGGGTGTGTGTTCACGGTGTGTGTGTGTGTTCAGTGCTGTGTGTGTGCACTTGGATGGGTTAAATGCAGAGCACAAATTCCGAGTATGGGTCACCATACTTGGCCACATGTCACTTCACATCACTTCACTTCAATGCTGAAAGGTATATCCAAGTTCTAGAACAACATATGCTCCCATCCAGACGTCGTCTCTTTCAGGGAAGACCTTGCATTTTCCAACATGACAATGCCAGACCACATACTGCATCAATTACAACATCATGGCTGCGTAGAAGAAGGATTAGACAAGAATGGGACAACATTCCTATTCCTAAACTTGAGCAACTTGTCTCCTCAGTCCCCAGACGTTTGCAGACTGTTATAAAAAGAAGAGGGGATGCCACACAGTGGTAAACATGGCCTTGTCCCAACTTTATTTGAGATGTGATGATGCCATGAAATTTAAAATCAACTTATTTTTCCCTTAAAATGATACATTTTCTCAGTTTAAACATTTGATATGTCATCTATGTTGTATTCTGAATAAAATATTGAAATTTGAAACTTCCACATCATTGCATTCTGTTTTTATTCACAATTTGTACAGTGTCCCAACTTTTGGAATCTGGTTTGTACAAAAAGCCTAAAAATGTCAATATAAAATGATATCTTAATACACATTTATTAAACTTTTATTATACTTTACAATCTGATCCCGACAAAGCTATGTTGCAGATTGCAACCTGTTTAAATCACTCATGGTTCTGTTTATATCTTTAGTTTATAGCACTGAATTTTTCAGTATATTTAACTTTTTGCACTACTTCTGGGGCCCGTTTCAATAAGAAGGTTCAACCAACTCTGAGTTGAAACTTGAACTCTGAGTTGACTTACTCTGAGATGGGAAACTCTGAGTTTTCAGTTTCAGAACAGCTGAATTGAGTTAGATCAGTCGACTCTGAGTAGGTTGACTCGGAGTTAAGCGCGTGCACCACGACTATGAAAAGCCATCATCAATGGAGCTCCGATATTACGATTCACCATGGCAACAGCACATGACAAAATGACATCCGCATACTTCTGAGTCAATGCAAGTTTAATTATTATCACTGTTATATCAAAGGTGAAAACTGGTAGAATAGTAAGTTATTGAACTAATATTTATTTTCATGGTATCCCACATGCAAAAAAAGAAGAAAAAAATAATGCAGGATGCAATAATAAGAGTGTAAATTATTTTATCGTTATTAAACACTCGTTAGGCAATTTACTTCCACTTTTAGAAAATTTTCTTCATTTTTATTAAAAAATAAATGCCTTTCTGATGTGATATGTGATGGGAAAAGGGAAAATTGCGAGCTCGGCAGAAGGCGGATTCGAACCCAGTCAATCACATCACAAATTAATTCTCCGCACCTAACACACTATTGCCTACACCACTGCAGCCACTAGAACATACGTTAAGTTTAACCAGGCATTTCATTGGTGGGCGGAGCTACGGTAAATTTGTGCACTTAGTAATACCCAGGTCAAAAGGAGTATACTTGAGTGCATTAAAAAAAATACTTAAATACAAGCAAGTACATTTGTAGTACATTCTTTATTTTGGTGCTAAATAAAAGTGTCAAAGTTATACACTATAAATACACTAATTCAATGTATATTTGTACTTCAGTAATACTTCACTCCAAGTGCAGTGAACTTCACTGCACTTGGAAAAGTATACTAAATTCCACTTGATAATGAAATAAAGTATACTACCATAAAAATATACAGAGAAGTTTTATTAGTGTATTTGTTAAAAGTGTGCTTTCAATGCTTTAAAATTAGTTCAATCTTAGTAGACTTTTATATAGTAATCCTAAATTTAAATGACATTGATTTTCTTACAAATATATTACTAATGTACTAGTTATAAGTACATTTTCCCCCAGGTGAAAAAAATGCAGTAGAATACACTTTATTTTAGTACACAGTACACTTCCATAATGTATTTAAAGTGCTCTATTTCTGTGCACTTATTTTGTACTTAATATACTAAAAGCTGTACTTTAGTACTTCTTAATATAATCTTAAGAACATCTAAGTGTACTCAACTGTGCTATTTTGAGACACCATGAATTTGAACTAAAATGTGCTTTTAACATAATATCTCTGTCTAAAAAAATATTTAGTTACACTTGTAGTACACTTGAACCCATCTTTCATACACCTTTAAATGTACTCATCAGACATAGGAAATACACTTATGAATTATTTAAAATATAAGAATAATATATGATAAATATATACAAAATGTATTCGTTATGTTGTAGGCAATAAATTATAAATACATTTTGTATTCATTATATATCAATCTTATATTTGAAATACATCATAAGTCTATTTTAAAAGTTTATGAAAGATGGGTTCAAGTGTACTACAAGTGGTAACTAAATAAATTTTTTTTAAATAAAGAGATATGTTAAAAGCACATTTTAGTTCAAATTCATGGTGTCCCAAAATAGCACAGTTAAGTACACTTAGATGTTCTTAAGATTACCTTAAGAAGTACTAAAGTACAGCTTTTAGTATATTAAGTAAAAAATAAGTGCACGGAAATAGAGCACTTTAAGTACATTTTGGAAGTGTACTATGTACTAAAATAAAGTGTATTTTACTGCACTTTTTTTTCACCTGAGTAGACACTCTGATACTTTCCGTTTGCATTAAGATTATTTTTATTACCAGACTGGCAGATATTGATAATTTTACTTAAGTAAAATGCTCTTAATTTAGATCCCCCAGGAAACGAGACTAAATATCTTATATCATTTTCTTATATAGAAAATCCATCTTGATTTAAGAATTTTTAGATATTTGTACTTGAAATAGGATGAAAAATACATTTTTGCAGTGTGAAAGAATGAGTTAACTATTTAAACATCACTTGCACTTTAAAAAGGGGGAGGAGACCGAAGGAAACTCTAGGGGCCCTATTTTAACGATCTAAACGCAAAGTGTAAAGCGCACGGTTTAGAGGTGGGCGTCCAAGGTAATGAAGTGATAATGTGAAAATATGTACAAAACTCTCAAGCACAAAAATATTTTATTTAACAATAGTCATAAAATATATAAACATGACATTTCATTCAGCTCCGCTGGCTGAAGATTGTGTGGCCGGTGTTACGGATCAACTGGGGATCATGTTATCTGGGGACGCGCGCGTGCACGCAGATAGTTTTACCTGAATTTCCAGCAGATGTTAGACGGCAACTGATTCGTCACGGCGAATTTTCCACTGAGCAGATATAAAAACCTTTCCACGTAATTAAAAAAAAAAAAAAAATCATGGCTCGGATGTTTCATCTGTCGTTGCTCTGCTGTATGTTTCAGACGCCGTTTCATAGATAAATTACGCGACACTCGGACCACGCCCACGTTATTTTGTTACATTTGTTTAAATTAAATTCGTATCCAATGACAGTTGTAAGTACATTATAAAGTAATTACATTGTGTCTTTGCAGTGCGTGTGTATTCTGATATTTTTATGATGCCTAGTTTGTGGCCTAATTTAAGTTGAGCAGGAATATGTTGTGGTTAGGGACATGTCAATTAAGCATTAATTTGTTTTAATGTTGCAAAGAAAAAAAAAAAAGTTCAAGCATAAACTCTCCCTAAATTCATAATTCATAAGAATTGGTGGAACGTGAAACCATAGCTATGCAAATAACATTTTAGAATTAAATGACACACGTAGGATCCAGTGAATTACCCAAAGCATTTATTTATGTGAATGTTCAAACTTATACATTCGCTAACGGGCTTAAAGCAACAAGAGGGGGGGAAAAAAAAAAGGCAGGACAAATGCACTACATGCATGCAGGACAGCTGTATTTGCCAACTGTGGAAGGTCTGCCCACACAGTCCCAATGGTACCACCTTCCACATTCAATCTAAGGAAGGAAGAAACAAACAATAGAATAAGTTCCATATTAAGGAAGAGTTACTTGTGTGTTTTGCAAGGAGTGTATAAATTGATCTTACCCATTGGTCAGTTTGGCCTTCGTGCCCATGCTTCTCTCCACATGAACGACAGAGCTTTGAAAGGTCATCTATAATATTTAGAGGGAGACATCATACCCAGAAAAAGTAAGAAAAGATAATCTAGGCTTTATAAATCTAAATGATTCTGTCTCACCGGTTTCTCTTAAAAGCCTTTTTGCAATTTCCATGCAGATTAAAACAACACCTTCCTCATTTGAAGAAAATGTTATCTCCTCCTCCATAAGAAGCAGCTCTGCAAGCTGATGTGAGCAGTTATGCCATACATTAATCATTTTATCAAGAAAAACTAAAATTCATTTAAACACATAGCTTACTTTGCAAACAAATGGACCACAGGATGCACAACTGAGTGGCATCCCCACCTTGAAATGTTCAGACCTTTCATCCTAAGGAAAGATCTATTAAATAAAAGTGTGTGAGTGCATTCATCATTATGCCACAATAATACATTATATAAAACACTTCATTGTTCTAAGAAACTTTGCATACAGTACTTGCCTTGTAACATCCTTGCATTTGTGAATTGCCGATTCACTTGCACCAAAAGGGTCAATATATATCGATTTTGACATTTTTGGGAACATTGCCTATAAACAAACATGAACTGTCATTAGATAGTTACTCCTAAATCTTATTTACCATCTATTCATGCATCTACTTCTGTGTCACTGTCAATCTAGAAAGTTACTTACTATAAATGTCCAATGGTTGTCATTGACACAAACCGCCCCGAAAAGAACATCACAAGTGGATGGATCAAGCTACAAACAATACAACAGCATTTTAAAAAGTTCTGTCAAAATACAAAAATACTTTGGAGTTTGTGTTTAAATGCAAAAACCTTTTTCAAGCCCTTTCTGCTTCCTTTCCAGATCTCTTTCATCTGGTATGAATCGATTAAATATGCCCTTTTGATTCCTGACATATTTAATCGGTTTTTAAGATTGTGTAGATAAGCATTCACAACCTATTTACAAAAAAAATAAAAAATCAAAAAATCAAATAAGGGCTATTGTATTGGGTAACCATACAAAAATTGAGAATGCATGCATATGCCTACCTCACTTTCTAACCATTTGCCTGGTGCCAGACCCATCAGGTTCTTAGTGTACAATTTGTAGGGGCCCATTTTGCTCCACAGCACTTCCTGTTTCTTACCGTCCCATATATCACGTATCACTAAAAGCACAGTGATTACAAAGTAAAATCCTGAGGAATAGCAAAGTGAAATATAGCTAAACCACTTAATATTTACCTTGTTCTTCCAAATTTGTTGACTCAGAGAAGGTGTCTGGGCAGTAAGAGTGAGGAGTTGGTGGGACTGGGTTAATTTGTATTTGTGCCATTGTATTGTGAATTAAGTGGGTAGTGGTGGGCTGAGGTGAGGAAATAACCTTCAGACACTGACTGGTGGGGCTTATTGGTGCTGACAGACCTTCTGTGAAACTAAGAGAAGGACTTGCATGAGAAAGAAGAGTGGCAGGATTAGGAGAACTGGCTGGAGGAGGAGGAATGAGAGGGGCTGATGGGATCCATTTTTTTGGAATGTGAGGCTCAGGCTCCACATACTTTACCAAGTGATCCATGTTGAATTTCATTATTTTCTTTCCTTTAGTTGAAACCACATCAACATTTTTTTCTTCAATTTTTACAATAGTAAATGGACCCAGCATGTCTGGGTCCATTTTTCCACCCTTTCTGTTCTCCTGTCTCACATTCCTCACCAACACTTTATCCCCTGCCATGAAGTTATCATCCTGCCCCATTTCCATCTTTCTCTTCCGTACTTTCTCCTGACTATTTGAGATCTTCTGCTTTACTGCTTCCATGGTCTCTCTCCTATCGCTCAACCCATCAGAAAGCTGCTCACTTGCAACCATGGCTTTCACCTTTCCATGACAGATCTAAGCAAGACATTAACAATACTTATTCACATCTTTCAAGATCAAGTGTCATTAGAAAAACAAAGTACACAAACCACTAACCTCATAATCTGTTGGTACCTGACATGGATACCGTGCCTCTCTTCCAAACATTAAATAATAAGGGGAAAACTTTGTTGTTAGTTGTTTTTTTGTTCTTAGTGCGAACATTGTTGCATTAAGATGCAGGTGCCAAGTGGAAGGATTTTCCCCAACCATTTTTGTCAGGCTTCTGGAAATAAACAATTGAAAAATCATAAATAAAGAAAATCATGAAATGTTCCAAAACTACTGAATATGTGCCTATATGTAAATTACCTTTGAACTGTGCCATTCATTTTTTCAACAAGGCCATTTGTCTGGGGATGATAGGGAGAACACAGACTCCTGGTGATACCTAGTCTGTCACACAGGTTAAAATTTACCTTTGTAAAAAAAAAAAATAATAATAAAAAAAAGACATTTTCAGATATTTCTTATGGTCATATCCATTTATGTTGACTTAATTTGTGTTGAACCAACCTTGTTGACAAACTCTCTTCCCTGATCTGTTAAAAGGCGCTTTGGTGCTCCAAATTTGTAAAAAAAATCTAGGATGCACCCCACAACCTCTTCTGCTCGTTTCGTTTTTAGAGGATAGGCTTCTGACCACTTGGTAAAATAATCCACCATGACACAAATATATTGGTGGCCATTTTCAGTAGGAGTTAACTTGCCTATCAGATCCATCCCAATTAATTCCAGTGGTTCTGTGACCTGAAATGGGAATCAATGTTTTGAACATTCAGGACTACAGCTATTATGTATTAAAAGTTTGTTATAATTGCATTGTCATACATACAACTATAGGATTGTAAGCTGCCTTCTCCTTTATTGATCTTTTCCTAGCCTGACACTGAGGACACTGAGCTATCTGAAGGAAGAGAGGTGGGCCATGACCATTTTAATTGAGTTAGAGCAGTAAAAAAACTAATATGGTATTTTTAACAATTAACTTACCCACTTGTGGATATCCTGTTCCATGCCAGGCCAGTAAAATCTAAGAATTATGGCATTGTGAGTTTTTTCCACTCCACAATGTCCACCAAGAGGGCCTGCATGGAATTCCATAAATATGTTGTGTGCCTCCTCAGGTGAGAGGATAACTTTAGCTAAATGCTGACTTTTGTCCTTTTTTCTCCTGCAGATGTAATGCAGCTCTCCATCTAATGCAATTATGTTGTATAAGTAAATACAGGTCATAGTATTACATTTTTTAGACCAACTTAACACATCATTACCATTCATTGTGAAATTTTCACATCTTCTCTTTATATAATAACGCTCCTTTCTTGAGCAGTCATCTGGATATTGGTTATCCTGCAAAAAGTGTTTTATTTCTCTTACTTTAATTGGATCCATTTGCTGTGGCAGTGTATGGCCTAGCATTAAAGACATCAGGTTCAACAATGACACTTAATTTATAGACCTTCTCATCTATTCCTAATTGTTAGCAGACATGAACAACTCAAAGCAAATGATTGCTGAATTAGAAAAGAGAACATGTTAATGAGTAATGAATGCCAAATGAAGAGAAATGGCATAGGCCGACTTCCAATTTGTACTACATAAAAAAGGCCCATACCCATTAGCACTTTAAAATAATGTTCATTAGTTAACATTAGTTAACTACATTAGTTAACATGAACTAACAATGAACTGCACTTTTACAGCATTTATTAATCTTTGTTAATGTTAATTTCAACATTTTCTAATACATTATTAAAATCTAAAGTTGTATTTGTTAACATAAGTTAATGCACTGTGAACTAACATGAACAATAAATAAACAGCTGAATTTTTATTAACTAACGTTAACTAAGATTAACAAGTAACAAATGTATTGTTCATTATTGGTTTGTTAGTTAATACATTAAGTAATGTTAACAAATGAACCTTATTGTAAAGTGTTACCAATGTTATTAATAAAACTGATAGCCCATTGTGTCATATTTTAGTCAAAGAGGTCAGCAAATAAGTAAACGATAAATCCTTTCCTATTCTAAGTGTTGTTTTGGAGAGGGGCATGGTATTCATATGAGGTGACAAATGATTAGAGGTTAGTGATGAAGGTGAATATTAGCCATAGAGAATATCAGCCATTCATCATCACTATATCATATGTTGTGCTTATTTCAGTAATGAAATTTGTTGTTGCCACTCAGAGGTTTTCACAGAAATTACATACAAAAAACAGTGGAAGCTAGAAAAAGACACCAAAAGCCAGTAAGGAACAACATGGTTTATTTTTTATTTGTTAAACACTTTATTATGTCACCTTAAAATTGAAATCATATCATAAATGTGACATATATAACTCATTTGAGTTATGGAAAAATGCTGTTCTGTGTTGATCATAAAGATTTTGGCTTTGAATCCTGCACAGCTCATCACGTTTCTATTGTCAGTAAGACAAGCGGTGACAACTTGTAGAAATCAATACAAGCCATGCAATCACAATATTAAAATAATAATTTTTTTCTCTCTTCACGGTTGAATTTTATCAAGACTTCTTAGTTTCATTCAATTGGAATAAAAACAAGAGGATAGAAGAATAATTTGTTCACCAATCATACAGAGCAGAGTAAAATAATAATAATAAATCTGTTGAAAATGTTACAAGTTCATGAGATGGTTACCTTCATGACCCAATAAAGCTGGTTTATGTCCAGGAAAAAGGATGCAGAGGCATCAAAGCTGGTTGTACAAGCAAGATCTATCTAACATAATAAATCAGCAGAGTAAAATAAGCCAAAGTGTTTTTATATAAATATAATAGATCTATTATAAAATTGTATATGCAAATTAATAAATACAACTTGTTGAAAAATGTAAATAACTTTGCAATTCATGTTTCCTTTAGGTAGCCTACTGCTACTTTAACTTAATCTAAATCTGTTATTTGTAATTAGAACACGACAACACACTAAAGACACAATATGATACAATAATGTTGAGAAGAAAATTTTCACACGTCTTCTGAGGTGTGCTGACAAGTCTGTTCATCCATTGAAACCGAATGCCCCATGTTAACATAGGCGTGGTTTCTGAGTATGACACTAAAGTGTGGTAAACATATTTGAAATTCCGTCAAATACGTAGGAATATACACTGTAAAAAAAAGCGTTTTATTATGCATTCCATTGTATACAAATGGTGAAACATTCGTTTATAATCGGTGAAAGGTGAAATAATGGCATGTGACGAATCAGTTGCCGTCTAACATCTGCTGGAAATTCAGGTAAAACTATCTGCGTGCACGCGCGCGTCCCCAGATAACATGATCCCCAGTTGATCCGTAACACCGGACCCAGTAGGCAGGAGGAGGGGGCCGTTTCGGATGGAGAAGAAACGGTGGAACAACCATCTAGTTTGAGGGGAGGGGAGAGGCGAGGCGACCCAGAGCACGACGCGAGAACGTCAGGCACGAAGACCACCCATTCCTGACACTCCAGCAGGACGGCTTTAATATGCTGGAGAGGGTAATGGGTACACTCAATCAGAGTATGCGGCAGGTGAACACTCGCTTGAGCCGCTTGGAGATGTTGCTGCTGCCCCTCGGACGCATCGCAGACAGTGTGGGAAGGCTCGCTGATGCAGTTGAGCGCATGACACCTGCAACATCTCCTGCAATAACTCCTCCTTCTACCGGATCTTCTCTGTCCACCCGATCCATGTCCACGCTGCGCTCTGCTCCTTTACCCTCCCGTCGCCCGTCCCGCCGTGGTGGTTCCCGCCTGCGAGCCCGAAGAGGAACAATATAAAATAGTTGTTTAGTATTATTATTAATAGAAATGGATTTATTTTTTCATTAAAGCTTTGGTTTTCATTAAATGTCATGGAGTGATAAGTGTGGGTTAGCGTTAAAAATGTGTATATTGAGGTGTGTGATATTTATTTATATCAGGGACGATTTCTTTAAGACTGCAAGGGAAGCTCGGCTTCCCTTATAATGTCACAAAATTAATGGTCAAATATGTACTATTGTATTAACATTTTATTGACTAAAAATGCGTTAGAAAACGTTCATCTCAAAGACGAGTTCGTTCAGAATCAGTTACATATAGCAGGTCGGCTGACTCGATTTCCTTCTCATACATTCCCGCAGCGTCACAGTGCATTTCCCTATTGAAGCCCAGCGTCCATTGACTTCAATGGGGCTACTTTGAACGGTTTTTTTCAGCGCTTCGAAACTAGACGGTCATTGGATAAACGCTGCGATTATGTCCCGCCCACGGACTCTCAGCGTCTCTGGGGGTGAATGGGGAGTGGGCTGGCCCGGACTCCGAGCTTCTGCGTGATGATTGGAGGGTCTGTCGAAAGACTGCATCTCCTTTTGACTGACAGCGATTCTGTACTATAAGGAATCACTGAAGCTATTCGCGCTCAGTCCCATCGCGGATTTCTCAAGTTCAGTCGATATAAAAACTGCTGCAACCTATTTCTTTGATATTTGCTTGGCGAAATTGCTTGATTTTCATCATACATTTCACACAATTATACACCACATTCCTTGTTTCAGTTTTGCAGAGTTTAATATTTTTTTACTTGAAAAGACTCCTAGTTGGTACGACAGGGTCACAGACCATTTTCTTGAAAAGGAACGTTGGGCAGAATTTACTTTTAAATAAATAGACAATTTTATGATGTAGGCCGAAAATGAGCTTCCCCTCTCTGACAGACCAGTAGCCGCCACTGATTTATATATATATATATAACATCAATGCAATCAACTTTTAGCAAACAATTCAGCTTACCAGGCTACATTAGAAGCAGCTCTTCTGCCAGCTGCTCTCTCCTCGCCCGTGCTGCTGCTTGATGGTTTCGGTCAATTGGCATCGGCACATACAGTTCATTTTCACGCCTTCTAAAGTCCTCTAATCTGTCCTCATTTATGTCTACGAGACATCCATGGCGTATGGCAATGTTATGCAACACACAACATGCCACAAAGAATGCTCCGAGCTTCTGAGGGCTGTACTGCAATGTCCCCCCTGACTTATCCAAACACATAAAGCGCATTTTTAGCATGCCAAACGTTCTCTCGATGACAGCTCGTGCGTTCGTGTGTTTGCGATTAAAAAAACCTTCCCATAGGCTACTGTTGTAGGCATGATATAAGGTGTAATCAGCCATGTCTTTAATGGATAGCCATTGTCCCCTAACAGCCACCCGTCCAGGGGAGGGTCACCCTGGAAGACTGCAGGAATGACAGAGTTGGCCAAAATAAAAGAGTCATGGCTTGATCCAGGATAGTTTGCGAATACATGTGTAACCTTACACGTTGCATCGCAAATCACCTGGATATTGATGGAATGGGTTCCCTTACGATTAACGTAAACCTGAGCGTTCTCTGACGGGGCACGTAGTTGCACATGCGTACAATCTATCGCACCCAAAACTCCAGGGAACCCAAAGTTAGTCAAAAACTCCTCTTTAACCCTATTTTGGTGTCATGGGGAATTTAATGAATTCGTGTGCATGTCGGACTAGGCTTGATGTCACTGCATGTATTGCCGAACTTATGGCAGGTTGGGATATGCCTCCAATCGAACTCAAAGGATGTTGGAATGATCCACTCGCAAAAAAATTTAGCGCAACAGTTATTTTAACAGCAACGGGGAGTGCATATGGGCAATATACATTTGTTTGCAGATCATCTGCCAGAAGATGACAAAGGTCTGTTACTGCCTGGCGGGAGAGGCGAAGCTTCTGGCGACACTCCACCTCAGACAGGGACAGATATGTGGACCTCGGCCGGTAGATCCTATGCCTCCTCCGTCTTTCAATTCTTTGGCCGAGCAGGTACTCCATTTGGCTGAACAATTCGAAAACGTAACATTATAAAATACACTGACTTATTAAACAAACCGATTCAACTGAGGAGTTCAACGAGTGATGTTTTGCTGAAATTACCTGTTAAGTGGCCAGTCAATCTTTCAGTCGTCTGCGTTGGATGCAGGCTTTCAAATAGGTCCGCGCGATGAGTCAGTTAATATATATGTGTGTGTATTGGCACGATTGGTCAATTAATTAGCCAATTTCGTTCATCATTATAAGTAGTAATAGACTGAATTGAAAATAGGTAGCCTAATTCTAATACACGCAATGATTATTCATCATTACATTTTTATATTTATGTAGCCTACACAATAATATTCTTTTACACTGTAATCCTTTTGTTTTTAATATTTGGCATGTTTGTGTGATGCGCATCCCTCCCAGCAAACATTGGTCCGACGGCGACGTCGTGTCCCCGGCCAAAAATAGTCGCGGTAGGACGGCATAAATCGGCAAAAATATGTAACACAGAACGTTTCCCTAAAAATGCATTCAGATATGTTTGTACATGTCNTCCTTAAAATAGCAATGCGCCTGAACACACCTCTTTTTTAGACCAGCGCACCATGGGCGCACTAACTGGCGTAAATGCATTTACTAATTTAAGGACGTTGCGCTGAACGGGAAAACGCGAACGGCGCCGGACGCAAACTAGCAAACACACTTGCGCTGCGCCTTGCGTCGCATTGCGCCGGGTGTATTATAGGGCCCTAGGTNATTACACCTTGGTTAATACTGCAATAATTAATTAAAGTGCACCAAGTAGTTTTTAAGAGGGTTTTAAGAGGTTGTGAATAGACGTCCACTGACATCGTTTACACGTCTCGTCAAGCAAGACTAGCAGGAAAAAAAATAATTTTCTTTATGAAATACATGATTTGTATACAAAGTAAATATATTTAATTTATCTTGTTTAAANTCTGAAACAGAAAACCCAGAGTTTCCCTCATTTCAGGGTTAACATACTCAGAGTTTTCACTTAACCTCCTTTCTGAAACGGGCCCCAGAGGATTTATTCACTTGTGGTCTGAAAACAAGATGATTATTACATAGGGGTGTAACGGTACGTGTATTCGTCCCAAACCGTCACGGTACGGACGTCACGGTTCAGTTCATGCAGTATGACAACGAATACAGGTTATCCACACTCCAATCCATAAGGGGTGCGCACAAGCAATGCTTTTTAGCCTAACCTATTTGAACCAGCATTAACCACCGATAATCGCAATAACCCAGCTAACAAAATTACGTAACTGTTACGTAATTGCAACGTAATCTGGTGACCAAAGTTTCGTCGTTGCGACGTAACATGTTACGTCGTGGCAACCGGAAAAGTGAAAGGTGCCTATACGTCGCCACAACGTAACTTTGTGACGTTGCCAGTAAGTAACTGCGACGTCGTGGCAACGTCATGGCGACCTCGTGGATCTAAAGTCGTGTGTTGGTAACCAGTTAACGTCGTGGCAACCGGAAAAGTGAAAGGTGCCTATACGTCGCCACAACGTAACTTTGTGACGTTGCCAAAGTAACTGCTTCCTCGTGGATCTATAATCGTGCGTTGGTAACCAGTTCGTCATTTTAATTATTTAATCAATATGGACTGACGTCCCTAATTTAACTTGTCCTCATTTGCCCAAAACTCTTTTAGAGACATTTTCAAAGACATGAAAGACTCGAATTTGATTAATTCAGTTCGTTTATATACATATATATCAGATAAAGCATAGACAACAAAAACAGTAAACAGGTTTATAAACATGTAAATGAACAAAGAAGGTTTTTTTTCAGAAGCTTGAACATTGAACTGTTTAGGCTACTCCTCCACGTGTCCCTAAAACAAAAAAAATGAAAAAGAACAGGTGAGTGTTTTCACATTTTAACATTAAAATACACAAGGCAATTACCATTGAAAGAAGCAGCAATTTCTATTAAGCAGATGTTTATTCGTAAAAATCGCTCACTTTTAAACGCCGTCACAAAAGTTACTTAGTGGCAAGGAATAAAGGAAACATTTTTT
>RJVU01053773.1:2178831-2207162 GCA_003731715.1 Anabarilius grahami
ATTTCAAACAAGTATTCAACTAACCAAGGTCTCTGAAAGCACTTGAAATAAACAACACCTAAGTTTTGTTCAAGAAGCATGTTGATTGGGGCTGGGAGCAGAAAAACCTGGGGGGAAAAAACGTGTACACACATGGATTGTGATCATGTGGATGCGGCCCTGCATGATGAATGTGTGAGAAGCGTGGCACTGTTTAACTAGCTTAATATTAGAAAGTGCAAATTCAGTGATGCTCGACTCTGCAATTTTTTTGTTACTCAATACAAAGTTTCAAAGAATGCCTAAAAAAGTAGTGTTTATATACACATAATGTTTTGGGACCCTTTAAGAAATCAACACATTTCTGCAATTTTCAGAAATTTCTTTAAGTACATTGATATAATGTCAAATAAGAGATAAATGCATAAACAAATAGTACCTCAAAAACAAAATTTTATGTAATTTTTCTTTAAATGGAAAGATGAGTTTTATTGGCTTGCACGCTAAACTAATCTCAAGGTCAAACCTATAGCCTTACTGAAAGATGGACTGACAAGAATTAAGCATCTTAACGGCAAAAACGTAATGTTTATGATTCATTTTACATTAATTTACAAATAAATGCATCATAAATTAACTTACTTTAAGATGGGCTTAAATGGTACAGTGTCACAAAATACATGCAGACTACAGTCAACACAAGCTAACCTTGAATGGAAAAAACAAATTACACACTGTGTAGCACCATTATATAATGGGTGTCTGCTGATGTTTGATAATACAAAAATCGTAGAGGCATGTCACCTTTACCATGAGGGCACGGTAAAAAAAAAATGCTCATCAGGGATGAGAGACCATTAAGAATTTTAAAACACTTCTTTGTCAATAAATAAATATTTATGTTTTACTTCTTTAAAATCAATATATATATATATATTCCATGGAATGTCTGGATACTGAATTCTGATTGGCTGGCAGGTATGCAGTAAAACCGTTTAATGCACAAGTAGTTCCAATTCAGTTTAATCACCATTCTATATTAATGCGCTGCTTTAATTGATGCACACTAGAGAGAGAGAGAGAGAGGTCGGAGATCGCATTGCGCTGTGCACATACATAATCTTGTTGTCAGCGCTTCACCCCGATTCTTATTAATAAAATAGCCATGCAGGTCCTGAAGTTGAGTTGCAAATATGGTAAAGTCAACAGAGCTCCTTACAAAAGTTATAGAGAAGAAATAATTTCATTATATTAGAAAGTTTAAGGCTACATGAAGATTTCCAAGAAATTAAAAGTTCCTAGAGACACAGCTGACAACCTTATTCCCTAGTTTAAAGTGTGTTGTATCAGAAAACCTTTGAGGGTGTTGAACAAAAAAAGCACAATATCATAAAATGTTTCGGAGCAAATGATCAGAGCAACTGAGAAAAACCTGCAATGTACAGCCAAAGACTTGCAAGATGACCCGATGGAAGGAGAAAAAATATTTCAATGCCGTGTATAAGAAGAACACTAGACAAGTATGGCCTTCATGTTGAGGCATCTTGCCGAATGCTACTTGTGGCGAGGGGGGTGTGGTTTAGCGCGGTGAGTGAACGGGTTGAATGCAAATCACGAACACCTGTTTCTCATTCCAGTAATTGGCGTGGAGACAGGATAAAACGCCAGGAGAAGCAGGAGCGGGGGAGAGAGAGAGGGAGGGACTGCTGTTAGACCCTGTGCGTGATCTGTGATCGTCTGGAGTGAAGCCCGTCCTTGGATGTGGAATTATTGAGTGTGCATTGCACCGCCTTTTTGTTTATGTGTTTGATATTTTCTCTTGTGAGAATAAACTCTTACAGCAGTCAAAGCCGACCCTTGTCCTCTTCCTTCCCACAACACAAGAACCTTACCACACTACTCTTGACCAAGAAGAACAAAAAGGCTGACTTGAACATGCTAAAATTCATTTGAATAGACCTGTGGAGTTCTGGAAGAATATTTTATGGAGTGATGTGACCAAACTGGAACTTTTTAGACCCATGGATCAGCAGATGGAATGGACCAAGATTGCAGTAGAGAGGTGACAGAAGCTTCTAAGCACTTCCAAGCAGCGTTTATTGGTGGCTTTAAAGAATAAAAGCTTCTGCACAAAATTTTGCTTTTAGGGGTTAAATGTGTATTAGTAAAATTTCTTCAATAGTGTACTGATGCCTTTGTTGAATTGGTTTCACAAAATTTTGTTCTCTGCAGCAAAATGTCTTGTAGGTCAAGGGGGTATGAAAAACACATAAACTTAGATTTTTCCAAACACCCACCATCTAATATACATGTTAATAAAAGAAGAAATTTGTTAAGAGAGCCATCCTGTATATTTCTTTGTTTTCTAAATAAGAAATAAAATTGAACTCAATATTGAAATGCATCAAGATCAACACGAAAGTCACTTAAACATACACAGTCTTATTTCTGTGCATTAAACTAAGTAACTAAACTAAATATTCCAGCCTGTCAAGCAAAACATACTTGTCTTCTTTTTTCTTTTTCAGTGAGCTGATTACAGATGTTTCACTGCTGTCATTGGCATGCTTGTCATCTGTCAAGGATTTTGTAATTGAAAGATTTGAATAATAATAAATTAATAATTTATTTTCTTGTGCCATGATTGTCCTTTAAATATTTGTATTCATTTGTTCTAGTTGTGTTTTTCACCAGTGTCCTTTTTTAATACATATTAATTAATAATGTTCTATACTGCTGTAGTATTTAGACATTTTGAGAATTGCATATCCCAAATCAGTGACTTTGTTTTGTTTAAATGTTTAATGGGTTTGTAACCATAGATATAATTATGTGATCACTTGTAGATATAATACATAGACATGCACTTGTTTTGTCTTAATTGTAATTTATGATACTGCATTTTACAAATGGGAGAAAACTCTTTATGTTCTTTGACCAGTAGTGCTTGGACACTTACCTGTGATGATCATAAATAACTTAAAAATAATATAGATAATAAGGGATTGAGTAAGTCTGAGCTTTTCGCAAAGCACTACACAACTGTTGCAGGTGGGTTTTGAATATACTGAAAGCTTAGATGTCTGATACAATAAGTGTGTTTTGTCTCCATCCTATTTTGCACATAGCAAATGTATGGTATTAACGGGGATGTCTCCCTCTTAGGGAGGATTTTTGTCTCCCAGAAATGAATATAATTTTATTAAAAGTCAAAATAATTAATTGTTTATAGCAAACGGATGAACATTTGTTCCTTTTTGTAAAATTATATTTTCCTCACAAACGTACAACGAAGCATTAAAATCATTTAAAGAAATGCAGTTTGTTAATTAAATTATGAGGTATGAAGTCGCAGACTAAAAACGCACGGAACACACTGGGACATGTACTGGTAATGAAATTACGGGCCAGTGACGTTGCAGTTACGTTGCCAGTAAGTCATGAAATTACCAAGTTATTACGAATAGAGTACCTATCTGGGACGTTCTTGGTTATCTTGTTACGTTAGGAGGACGTACTGACGACGTTGTGAGTTGGTGATGGGATGGTAATGGATTTACGAGCACATGACGTCGTGGTTACGTTGTCTGTTGGTAAGTCACGAAATTACCAAAAAGTACGAATACGTTACGTAACTGTTACGTCGTGTGTTAGCAGGGAAGCTCTTTGTTTTGTTACTTTCAATAAGAAACAAAGTGCCATCTTTCAGATTCTGTCCATTTTATCACAAAATGTAAACAATAAATGCTGTTTTGATGCTTTTTGATATGGCGTGACAGTTTGTTGAATAGGCGCCTCAGTTCAAATGGCAGCGCGGAGCGCGAGTGAACGCGATCATCCCTTCCTCTTCACTACTACAGAATGAACATGAAGGTATGTTGAAAGATACAGTACAACTTAGTGTTTCAACTGTGGAAAGATGTCAGTAAAACAGTTTGTAAACAATGTCACGCAGTATTCTATTTACCTCAGAAAAGCCATTCAGTGTCAACAGCTTGTTAGTTCGCTAGAGATATGAACTGTTTCACTAAATAAATGCACTATATTATATGTGTCGTGCTGCTCATGTGACCAGATTAGGCCAATACTGAGCCCACGTTCAGACATAAACACTGAAGCTCTGCAAAGAAAATAGCTTAGTATGACAGGGAACAGACGAATTTGTTGAATAAAGTCATTATTTTAGTTTTTTTGCGCACAAAAAGTTTTCTCATCGCTTCATAATATTAAGGTTGAACCACTGTAGTCGCGATGCCGGTTTTAACGATGTCTTTAATACCTTTCTGGACCTCAAATTGCAATGTCGTTGCTGCCTATGTGTGGGTTAGAAACCCTCGGATTTCATCAAAAATATTTAAAGGGGTGGTTCAATGCGATTTCACTTTTTTAACTTTAGTTAGTGTGTAATGTTGCTGCTTGAGCATAAACAGTATCTGCAAAGTTACAGCGCTGAAAGTTCAATGCAAACGGAGATATTGTCTTTTAAAGCTATGGCATTTTAATGCCTACAAAAACGACCGGTTTGAACTACAACGAGCTTCTTCCCGGGTTGGTGACAGCATAAACCCTGCAAAACACACTCCTGGGAACACGCAACAAAGTGGGCGAGGCCATGTCACGCAGCATAATGGAAGCAGAAGAGTTGTGTACACCGGACGCGAGCGGCGCGACAAAAGATAATAGAACCCATAATCTGTGATATTTTCTACACTGGATGTGGCGTGGAATGCGTTTAATGCTGGATTTGCACAAAGGCTTTTACTGAAAGAAGCAGTTCCCACTTTAAAAGCAGAAGCTGCTGTTTATTGGCTTCAAACTACGTTTTATTGTTTGTACATGTCTTTTAAAATTACAGTTCTGTTGCTATTTTTGGTTGCATCAAGGACATAGGGTTATACAAAGACCAACATGTTTTTGCTTTGCTAGCCAGTTAGCTAAATTCTACAAACACCAACAAACTTCTATGTTCATAGACAAACAGTTGTTCATGCTATAAATTAAACGCTACCTTTACAAAAATGCTACTACTCAGTCATGTATTCGGCTACAGTAAAGCTTTAA
The DNA here is from genome assembly GCA_003731715.1 of Anabarilius grahami. NCBI lineage: Eukaryota > Metazoa > Chordata > Actinopteri > Cypriniformes > Xenocyprididae > Anabarilius > Anabarilius grahami. The sequence goes on from RJVU01053773.1 coordinate 2,183,872, forward strand.
TCAGGATAAAACTGTATATTGAAAGCTAAAAAACAGCAGTGACAGCATATCTAAACACTTTGACACAAATACAATATGAAATAGCATTCATAAACGTCCTTTAAAAGCCACGATTACAGAGGTTCAGCTTTACCCTCTTCATCTGGGTCTGATTCGGCTCAATTTGATACAGCAATATAGACGCCATTAGTTACATTTCCACCAAAGCCCACGTAACCAGTAAGAACTAATGGTAAGGGGCGTGGCGTTTCCAGACACTTCAGCGAATCACGGTGGCTCTGGATACACTGGGCCAGCTACCCAATCTGAGCACATTGTGTATTTCAGAGGGAGTGGCTTCATAGAAGCAGGAAGTCAAACGAGCCGTTCAAATGACAGTGGAAACAGAGGTGTAGAATAAAGGTAAAATATATGAAAAATACAGCATTTTCAAAAAAACGAAGCATTAAGACATGTTAAACTGTGCCCCAAAAACACAATCAAGCCTAGAAAAAAAAACACTGAACCACCCCTTTAATTTGTGTTCCAAAGACAAACAAAGCTCTTACGGGTTTGGGACGACATGAGGGTGAGTACAGAAATTTCATTTTTGGGTGAACTAACCCTTTAAATTTGGGATCCAAAAGGGTGGCCTTGGCCAACATCCTTAAGGATTCTACTGCTCCAAAGCCTTGTTTTAGGTTGGTAAAAATCAAGTTGTTTGATTGCTGTTGTTGATGTCAGTTTGTGTGCCTTTTCATTGATTTTATGAAACCGCATTCTGTCAATGGGTATGATTTTTGAAGCCGTGACCACCTTCTCTGCAGAGAGCTCAACTGTGGCATGATTGAAGGCTGAAAGGGCTTGAAGACACTGCGAGATGGCTTCAAACCGTCCACTGTTCAAGGGTGTTATGTTGGTGTTCAAAGATGTTAAAACAGCACCAACTGCTTCACTTTCTTCATATAGGCCTAGTCTTTGAAGCATAAAAATGTGCTGTTCCACCTCCTGAATCAGCTTCTTTTTTGGCCTGCCAATCTGCTGCTGGATTGCAGACAGTTTCTCAGTGGCATTGGTGCTACATCTAAAGAAGGTAACAACTTGTTTGCACTGATCTCTAATGGCACTGAGATCTGCTGTCTGAGAGAGAGAGGGCTTTTTTCACCACTAGATTTAAGGTGTGAGCAAAACATGGAATATGTCTGATCTGAAGGTTTGCACACAGTGTCATGTTTGAGGCAATTTACTTTATCCCTTATTCCCCAGGACTCCAGCAAAACAATCTTTGCTTCTTTAATGTGCTCAGCTGTGTGGGTTTCAGGGAACTTCAAAACTCCCAGCAAAACACTAGACATAGACTAGACTAGACATGTAATGGCAAGTTACTGCAAGGTATGCATCCATATTCATGGATGTCCACATGTCAGATTCAGTGTTGGCGCTTTTCACCTCCTCCACCAGCTTCTCTTTTGTCACTTTATACCTTGCAGCAAGCATGTCTTTCAGTCCATGCCTTGTTGGAAACACACATGCTGGGTCAAGCTTCTTGACAAAAGCCCTGAAGCCCTCATCCTCCACCACTGAAAATGGCTGTGAATCCTTGATTATCATGTCCACTACAGTGTCATTGATGTCCCTTTGCCTTGCTGAAAATAAAACTTTCAAAAGTCGCTCCCTAATCTTGCGACAGCGAGGCAGACACATCGGATTCTGCAGTCAGGTGCACGGTGCGTTCCAAGCGGGATATATCGCCCTCCGAAGGGCACTTTGTTCCAAACCGAAGTGCTCAAAACTGACCACTTCAAAGGGCCCTTCAGAATGAAGGATTTCGAAGGGTACAACTGGTGACAGGAGGCTCGGAGTTCGATTTTACCTATGTATAGTATTTTTCTATACTACTGTAATATTTATACGAGTTAGATTTGGTACATTACTATGGTCAAAACGACATTGTACTTCAACAAAAATACTTTACAGCTACCTTTATCAGTCCATTCAAATGTTTCAAATAAATAGACACAATATACAATATGGTGCGATAAACCAAAAATAAATAAACAAATAAATAATGTTAAACAAAAGGCGCAGCTTGCTCAATCTACTCATCGTTCAGAACGTGTTTTTTTGGGGGGTCAACCAGCTTACAAAATGTGCGACGAAGGCGCCTCCTTGATTGTCTCGTTAAAATGACAAAGAAGTGCATTCCAAATTTTATTTTTTTTTAACCCCTACACCTTTCATCCCTTCGAAGCTCTCACTCCGGATGGTAAACCCTTTGCAAGGATTATAGCATAGTAATGAGCCCTTCCGAATGAAACGCATGGAATGTTGCTCTCCACCGACTGCGCTGTTCAAAAGCACAATAGGAAATGACTTTCTGACTACACAGCTTAATGCTCATTGGTTTAAACAGCCGTGATGTATTGTTTAAAATGTTTGATTTTAAAACTCTGATATCATGTTTTATGTGAATAAATTATGTGTGAATATTCCCAAAGCCTCTGACAGTACAATCTCTCTCTGTGTTGTGATTGTTGTCATATTTATAAGAAATATATAAAAACATGTCTGTATTAAAGTACAAATGAATGATACGTATTTCGAATGGAATGAAATAAGTAATTTGGGTGTCTTGTTTATTATATTTATATTCATATAAAAGCAACAGAAATTAAATTACATCCAGTTTATCAATAGGCTTGTTTGAAATGAGCAAATTCTGCACAGAACCAATCAGCGGTGATAACTTATGCCACTCAAGGATTGTCTAAGATCATTTTTGTAACTTTTTTTTCCAGTTTTTCCACAATTTACATTAATTATACATTTGTCAATGAGATAAATCAACTGCCCTAAGGACCAAGTGTTGAACTGTACACCTGTCACACTCTGAAATTTAATATTGGTTTGGGTAAGAGCTAATTAGAAAATAAATAACTTTAATTTTTATATTAAGTAGAGCATGATCTCATAAATTGTGGATACATTTTTAATGTGTGATGATAACTTTTTAAATATTTTTTTAAAATGTGTGTGGTGATGGAAATGACAGGGTGTGGTGGAAATGACAATGAGTTAACGTGAATGTAGAGATATTTATTAGAAAAATACTTAAATTCTTCACACTCATTAAACTCAATTCACAGAATCATTAAACATAACCACAGGTGTTTTAGTGTAGTGCTGAGTTTGATGTATAAAACTGATTTGTCTCACAGATGAACGGTTACAGTGCATAGTGTAAATAACTGACATAAATGATGGCAAGGCAAAAATATAAGCAATAAATGATGCATCAAAATTTTAACATTGTGAGATAATTATGAGGCTATATAATTGTGAGAGTTTGATACTGAAATGTTCTCATTGGTCTCTTAAATGAACACTTATCTTCTGTAAAGAGTAACTGTAACTGTATCATTTAAACAGAGGTGTGGAATGTGGAAAATTTTGAGCACCCTGAATGTGTGAGTGTATGTATGTTTGCATGTGTGTGTGAGAGAGAGCGTTTGACAGATCTGTCTCTTTTAAGTCTCTCCTTCATATTTTATAGCTTTTATTTTGTCCCTATAGGCCTGTGACCTTTCTTTTTGTTGTCTTAGGTGGCATCTTAAACACAGAAAAAAATGAAATCAATTAATATAAAAGTAATATAATTTAGAAATAAAAAAAAACATAATATAATTATATACACTATATTGCCAAAAGTTTTGGGACGCCTGCCTTTACGTGCTCATGAACTTTAATGACATCCCATTTTTAATCCGTAGGGTTTATAATGGAGTTGGCCCACCCTTTGCAGCTATAACAGCCTCAACTTTTCTGGGAAGGCTTTCCACAAGGTTTAGGAGTGTGTTTATGGGAATTTTTGACCATTCTTCAAGAAGCACATTTGTGAGGTCAGGCAGTGATGTTGGCGAGAAGGCCTGGCTCACAGTCTCCGCTCTATTTCATCCCAAAGGTGTTCTATCGGGTTGAGGTCAGGACTCTTTGCAAGCCAGTCAAGTTCCTCCACACCAACCTCACTCGTCCATGTCTTTAGGGACCTTGCTTTGTGCACTGGTGCGCAGTCATGTTGGAAGAGAAAACTGTTCAAACTGTTCCCACTATGTTGGGATAATGAAATTGTCCAAAATGTCTCTGTATGCTGAAGCATTAAGAGTTCCTTTCACTAGAACTAAGGGTTCAAGCCCAACCCCTGAAAAACAACTGCACACCATAATCCCCCTCCACCAAACTTTACACTTGGCACAATACAGTCAGGCAAGTACCGTTCTCCTGGCAACCGCCAAACCCAGACTCGTCCATCGGATTGCCAGACAGAGAAGCGTGATTCATCACTCCAGAGAACACGTCTCCATTGCTCTAGAGTCCAGTGGCGGAGTGCTTTACACCACTGCATCCGACGCTTTGCATTGCACTTGGTGATGTAATGCTTGGATGCAGCTGCTCGGCTACGGAAACCCATTCCATGAAGCTCTCTACGCACTGTTCTTGAGCTAATCTGAAGGCCACATGAAATTGGGAGGTCTGTAGCTATTGACTCTGCAGAAAGTTGGCGGCTTCTGTGCACTGTGAGCCTCAGCATGCACTGACCCCGCCTTGTGATTTTACGTGGCCTACCACTTGGTGGCTGAGTTGCTGTTGTTCCCAATTGCTTCCACTTTGTTATGATACCACTAACAGCTGATCGTGTAATATTTAGTAGTGAGGAAATTTCACGAATGGACTTATTGCACAGGTGGCAACCCATCACGGTACCACGCTTGAATTCACTGAGCTCCTGAGAGCAACCCACACCTGTGGCCACCTGAATTCAATGATTTGGAGGGGTGTCCTAATACTTTTGGCAATATAGTGTATTATATAAAAAGTATTACACAACTATACTCTCGCAATCCATATCAATTGTACTTATTAACCATAAATGTCACTTCCACCACAGAGGGCAGTGTGGTGGAAATGACATTTCTGTAGTTTTTTGTGAAAAAAATGGAAGATAGCTTCACTGATTAGCTTTGAATTAATACTTAGCATTTCATGTATGCAAAATACTCTTATTTAACTTAAAATATTTAGCTTTTTAAAAACACCCTTGAAGGTACAGCATGTTTGAAAATGATCTAGAATAAATATATTAACTGATCTAGCAATATTTACCTCGATTTTTCTTCATTTTTTGTTGATGAAAATTTTAAATTTCCTCCATGTCCAACATGTGCTCTGATGTCACTGAACATTTCCACAGAAACCATCTAAACAATCTTTCACACAAACTTTTTAAAGGGACATTACAGTGTTGTGGTGGAAATGACACCAATATTGTGCGACACCTATATTTTGTATAAAAAGTAATATTGATAGTAATCTCACATTAAATACTATAATGTATTTTAATTATTTTACTAGTGCTTGATTCAGGTACATTAATAGTTACCAGATAAGTCATATTTTTAAACTCTATTTTCATTGTTGAAGTTTAAAAGTCTGGGTGTGGGACAAGGAGAAAACAGTGATTTTGGCACATATAAGGAGGTTGAAAAATATGAAAAAATCATAATGGAAAGGTAGTAAAGTTTTTAAGGTGGTTTTATTGTTAGTTTGATAAAGAAAGAGGAATTTGTCCAAAATGATATGTATTTTTAAAAATATGCCCAAAGGACATAAAAGTGCCCATAGTCTAAGAATCACCCCAATATGATGCGATAAACCAAAAATAAATAAATAAATAACGTTAAACAAAGGCGCAGCTTGCACAATCTACTCTTCTTTGATTGTCTCGTTAAGATGGGGACATTCTAAAACGCTTAACGTGGCTTAATGTACTAAGACAGTGATTTTAACAGACCAAACTTACTAAATATCATACTAATAAAGTATACTATGTGCAAAAAATCATATGAGCCCAAAATATGATCTTAACACGTTTTATAACACATTAAGCTTTTTTCTCCGATAGAAAACCGTTATAAGAAAAGGCTTAACGTGGCTTAATGTACTAAAACAGTGATTTTAACAGACCAAACTTACTAAATATCATGCTAATAAAGCATACTATGTGCAAAAAAGCATATGAGCCCAAAATATGATCTTAACACGTTTTATAACACATTAAGCTTTTTTCTCCCATAGAAAACCGTTATAAGAAAAGGCTTAACGTGGCTTAATGTACTAAAACAGTGATTTTAACAGACCAAACTTACTAAATATCATGCTAATAAAGCATACTATGTGCAAAAAATCATATGAGCCCAAAATATGATCTTAACACGTTTTATAACACATTAAGCTTTTTTCTCCCATAGAAAATTATAATATAATATCATTTCTTATAATGTTATAAGAAAAGGCTTAACGTGGCTTAAGTGATTTTAACAGACCAAAATAAACAACATACTAATAAAGCATATGCCTACCATGTACAGAAAATCAAATGAGCCCAGAATAGGAACACAACGCGTTTAATTGCACGTTTGACTGTCGCAAAGAGAGAAATTATGTTAAGATCATATTTTGGGCTCATATGATTTTTTGCACATAGTATGCTTTATTAGCATGATATTTAGTAAGTTTGGTCTGTTAAAATCACTGTTTTAGTACATTGAGCCACGTTAAGCCTTTTCTTATAACGGTTTTCTATGGGAGAAAAAAGCTTAACGTATTATAAAACGTGTTAAGATCATATTTTGGGCTCATATGATTTTTTGCACATAGTATACTTTATTAGTATGATATTTAGTAAGTTTGGTCTGTTAAAATCACTGTCTTAGTACATTAAGCCACGTTAAGCCTTTTTCACGTTAAGCGTTTTAGAATGTCCCTTAAAAGGACGCAGAAGTGCGTTTAAAAAAAAGAGAGTTTTTTGGACCCCTACACCCTTCATCCCTTCGAAGTTCTCACTCTGGAGGGATTAGGGCATAGGGATGAGCCCTTCCGAATGGAACGCAGTGTCCGATGTCATGCCGACGTGTGTCAAAAACCTCTCGCGAGGGCGAGGCGGCCTCATCGGATTCTGCAGTCGAGCGCAGTTGCTCTCCACCGACTGCGCTGACCAAAAGCACGATGGGAAACGGCTTGCTGACGACACAGCTTAAAGCTTATTGGTTTAAACAACCGTGATGTATTGATCTTGTTTAAAGTGTTTGATTTTAAAACTCTAATACCATGTTTTTATGTGTATAAATTATGTGTGAATATTCCCAAACTCTCTGACAGTGCGATCTCTCTGTAGGTTATGTGATAGTTATCATATTTATAAAAATATATAAACTTGTCTGTAATTAAAATAAATATGATTGATACACACATCATTTGAATGGAAAAATGAAATATTGAATGGGGTGCATTGTTCATTATGTTTATTTTCATATAAAAGCAACAGAACTAATGCTGCGTTCCAGGCAGGTTTTTGAGCCTGTAAGTCACGACTTCAAATCACGACTCACGACTTTGTAGCGTTCCAGGAAAATCACGCCAAACTGCGTAAAAGTGTAAACAAACCAACATGGCGGACCGTACGGGGCTTATGCTCATTAACAATTATTTCTATCGCTAAAGGTGCTTACTCCTTGCTTATTTGAGGGAATAAGAGGTGGAAAATGGCGCATAAGGCAAAAGAAGCTGTTATACCTTTTATTTTAACGTGCACTTGCTTAAACACCGCATCCGTAGAGGCTGCCATTGTTGTTTCACGGGCTGTGTGACGTCAGAACTCGTAACTGGGAGTACATCGATCTAGTACGAGTTTACGGGTGGGAAGTCACGGCTTTAGGTGTGTTCGAGCTCATGCAGCGCCGCACAGACCGATCGGCGGCTGACTTGAAGCAGTGCATGCCGGTAAAAAATTTTGTCTGACTTGAGACAGCGCCGACACCATGTGACTGTGACGTATGGCTTCAAAGTACCGCGAGAGCGATTCGAGATCAGCCGCCTGAGTCAGCCAGCGCAGTTTCTAAAGAGGAGCTGCACGAGCGCTGATGACGACACAGCTGTTTCACGATTGGCCGGATTCACCGCATGACAACGATCACGTGTGTTTCGTGTTTATTCTCATGCCTTCAGCTCCACTAATGCTCAAAAATCTGGGTTTTTATAACAGTTAAAGCTCTTTTCATGATGTCGCGATGTTGTATTGTATATGTTTATCAAAATAAAACTGATAAAAAAACGTAGACCCCACTACATTGGCATTTAAATAACATATGCTTATGTTGAACTTTATTCTTGTAAAAACAGACGCTGTAAGCAGTACATAAAGTATTGAATGAAAATGTCTCTGAAACATCAGTGTATTAGTCAAATATTGCATTTATTTCACTTCAGCTGTGATAAAGTATGCAAACACCACGTGAGTGTCACTACGAGAAGCAAGGTGTGTTCGAGCTCATGCAGCGCCGCACAGACCGATCGGCGGCTGACTTGAAGCAGTGCATGCCGGTAAGAAATTTTGTCCGACTTGAGACGGCGCCGACGCCATGTGACTGTGACGCACGGGTGTGCCTCATACGTCCTGAAAATTGAAGCTGCGGGCTCTTTGATCGCCCCCTGGTGGCTGGATGCAGTACAAGTCATAAACCCCGCACTCTCAATGCAAACGAATGGCACTTGTCAAAAAAAAAAAAAATAATAATTACACTTACAATAACATTTTCCTAAAGATGGTTTTGGTCATTTAAGGTAGTTGTTATCACGCTGATATATATTCAATAGTTCGTTTTTGTGATCAGTTTGATTTTAGCTAGCAATTTGATGCTATAGAAACGGGGCGTGACGTCATGATTACAGTTGATTGACAGCTTCTCTGAGGACTGTCGGAGCTTCGAGGGGAGATTGAAGATAAATAAATAACTATTCTTTTTCGATTTCTGTGTTATTTCTCACTGACAAAATGAGTTGTTCAGCAGTAAACTGTACTAACCGACCTACAGGATCTGATTTCGGTCACGTTAAATGTGGGCTTTATAAGCCAATTAATAAATGTTAACCAAGATAACACGCCTAACGTTAGCCATGACGGGGAAAAGCAGGTGATCGTTATCTGGCAGTTACTAATTATTTTTATGGGTAAAAAAAATTATAATTATCAGGACAAAACTAATCCTACTCTAGTTCTGGGCGGAAGTTTGATACCGCGACTCCGCCTCCGGGCTCCACTGACAATTCTTTCTGCGCATGCCCAGGTTTCAAAACTGACGTTTTTGCGTAACATGTCAACCCCCATCATCGTCCGTTTTAACTTCAGTTCATTACAATGGAAGGAAGCGGCGTCGCGTCGTCCATCTTTTTTTACAGTCTATGGTGACGCATGGCTTCAAAGTCCCGCGAGAGCGATTCGAGATCAGCCGCCTGAGTCAGCCAGCGCAGTTTCTCAAGAGGAGCTGCACGAGCGCTGATGACGACACAGCTGTTTCACGATTGGCCGGATTCACCGCATGACAACGATCACGTGTGTCTCGTGTTTATTCTCATGCCTTCAGCTCCACTAATGCTCAAAAATCTGGGTTTTTATAACAGTTAAAGCTCTTTTCATGTTGTCGCGATGTTGTATTGTATATGTTTATCAAAATAAAACTGATAAAAAACGTAGACCCCACTACATTGGCATTTAAATAACATATGCTTATGTTGAACTTTATTCTTGTAAAAACAGACGCTGTAAGCAGTACATAAAGTATTGAATGAAAATGTCTCTGAAACATAAGTGTATTAGTCAAATATTGCATTTATTTCACTTCAGCTGTGATAAAGTATGCAAACACCACGTGAGTGTCACTACGAGAAGCAGAAAGTGTCCGACTTCATGTCTCCGATTTCAGCTCCTCCCCGCCTGCACACGGCTACTCTCGCCGATCGGTTGCATCCGGCCGCAGCCGATGTCGAACACACCTTTTGACTGCTGTTCCAGTGCACTTTCACGGGCAGAAGGTTGGAAAAACACGTGTTACGGGTTGCCTGGAACGCGGCATTAAATGACATCCAGTTTATCCTAACTGTCCTCCTTGCCTTCAAATTTTTTCACTCCTCCCCTAACTGCAGCTGAACCGCTTACTCTCGCCTACCTTTCAGGCGAGGCGCATCTCCAACGAGCCTAGTTTGCAGACATTGTTTGCCCAGTCGGTGGAAGAACGTCCCCTATTTACTGCAGGCAAGTAAAGCGCGTCGGAGCAGCAGACATAATACTTCTGTTATATCAAAACGCTTTGACAGTTTTTGATTAAATGTTAACTATATTTGTAGTATAAGTTATAAAATCGTCAACGTAGTTGTGCATGTAAAAAATATAGACTGTCGCTGCCAGAGAGCACGGCCAGGGTAAAGTGAATATTGTAACTAAATGTTACTTTTAGTTACTCGGGGTTAAAGGCTCTAAAGCCTTTAACCCCGAAACTAGTTAAACATAAGATTGTCTGTACCTGTGTGAGTTTACATTAGACTAGAACGCAGATAATGGACAATGCCTTCTCATTTCATAGTCCAGCACATACTGTGGTATTCGGTGCCTTTTGGACATCATAAAATTGAGAAAACTCAGTTTTGGAAAGAAATTGTTTGTGTAATCATGATGCCATGATGTGAAACATTTGAAAAATTGTTTTGGTCAAGCTCAGGTAAATAAATGTAACCATTTATTAAACAAAATCAATGAAATGGTAGATTAAAAATATATGTCCACCCTGCTAGGGACAAAAGAACAACAGTTTAAAATACACCAAAAGGGCCAAGTATTTAGGCCAAATACACACTGGAAAAGGAGATTAGAGTGGCAAAGAGGAATTATTCTGATAAACTTCTGAATCAGTTCTCTTCTAATGACACAGCTTCAGTGTGGAAAGGTCTAAAAGACATCACCAATTACAAGACACCATCCCCCAGCTCTGTGGCAAATCAACACCTGGCAGACGATCTGAACGAGTTTTATTGCAGGTTTGAGAAATCACCATCACCATCATCATCATCACCATCAACACCTCCAACAACCCCCCTCTCCCCCACACCTACAATTCAGTTCAGTGAAGATGATGTGCGCCATGTCTTCAGAAAGAACAAGAGAAGAAAGGCACCAGGCCCAGACAGCGTTTCACCAGCCTGTCTGAAAACCTGCGCTGACCAGCTGGCCCCCATCTTCACACAGATCTTCAACAGGTCACTGGAGCTGTGCGAAGTCCCCTCATGCTTCAAACGCTCCACCATCATCCCCGTCCCAAAGAAACCCAAAATTACTGGTCTTAATGACTACAGACCTGTGGCTCTAACGTCTGTGGCCATGAAGTCATTTGAAAGACTGGTTCTGGCTTATCTGAAGGACATCACTGGACCCTTACTGGACCCCCTGCAGTTTGCTTACCGAGCAAACAGGTCTGTGGATGATGCAGTCAATATGGGACTGCATTATGTTCTCCAGCATCTGGACAGACCAGGGACTTATGTGAGGATCCTGTTTGTGGACTTCAGCTCTGCTTTTAACACCATCATCCCATCACTCCTCCAGCCCAAACTAACTCAGCTCTCCGTGCCCACCTCTGTCTGTCAGTGGATCACCAGCTTCCTGACAGACAGGCAGCAGCTAGTGAGGCTGGGAAAATTCTCATCCAGCACCCGCACCATCAGCACCGGCGCCCCTCAGGGCTGTGTCCTCTCCCCACTGCTCTTCTCCCTCTACACCAACGACTGCACCTCTAAAGACCCCTCTGTCAAGCTCCTGAAGTTTGCGGACGACACCACAGTCATCGGCCTCATCCGGGACGGAGACGAGTCTGCTTACAGACTGGAGGTTGAACAGCTGGCTGTCTGGTGCAGTCTTAACAACCTGGAGCTCAACACGCTCAAGACAGTGGAGATGATCGTGGACTTCAGGAGAAACCCCCCTGCTCTCCCCCCACTCACCATCATGAACAGCACTGTGACTGCAGTGGAGTCATTCAGGTTCCTGGGCACCACCATCTCACAGGACCTGAAGTGGGACATTCACATTGACTCCACTGTGAAAAAGGCCCAGCAGAGGTTGTACTTCCTTCGCCAGCTGAGGAAGTTCAACCTGCCACAGGAGCTGCTGAAACAGTTCTACTCTGCCATCATTGAATCCATCCTCTGCACTTCAATTACCGTCTGGTTCAGCTCAGCTACCAAATCTGACCTCAGAAGACTACAGAGGGTAGTCCGGTCTGCTGAGCGAATCATTGGCACAACCCTCCCCACTCTCCAAGAACTGTACTTATCCAGAGTGAGAAAAAGGGCAAAGAAGATCACTCTGGACCCCTCACATCCAGCACACTCCCTCTTTGAACTGTTGCCATCTGGTCGACGCTACAGAGCCCTGAGCACCAGAACGACCAGACACAGGAACAGTTTCTTCCCTCAGGCAATCCATCTCATGAACACTTGACAAACATGGAACACACAACACTATTACACATTATTTACTTAAAACACTTACTTATACTTCAAATTTGCACACATAACTGTACATACAATTGTCTATATTATATATAGTTTTTTGCTTTTTTTGCACTTTTTTTGCACTTTAAAATCATATATATATATATATATATGTGTGTGTGTGTATATATATATAGGGGAGAGCGGGGTAAGTTGTCACACTTTTCACACTGTCTAACATTTACTGAGCACCATACATCACAATTGTATAAATGTCATACCAAATGAAAGAAGGAAGTCTTGGGCACATATGTTGTATTCATTACGTTTTCATATCTTATCTCATTACGGAGTTGTAGACTGTTGAATAGAGAATGTGCACTTGTGACAATTTGCCCCATTGGCGGGTAAGTTGTCACACTAGATTATCTAAAAATAAGAACACAACTACTTAATTGTTATTATTGATTGTAATTTTTTTTAATTCAAACCAGAACTGGAAATATAAACAATCATGCCTAGAGAATTTGGAAAAACAATTATTTAAATCCAAACAATACACATTTCAATCAAAACACATTAAGTGGCAAGACCACTTTACTTTGAACTTTAAACTCAAACTTTCTCTGGCTTGCATAGAGATCCATGATAACTGAATGGAATACTGCAGATAACTCGCTTAACTTAACATGTTTAATCTCTGAACATAACTGACTTAACATGTTGAACCTCTTTTTTGAGCATGTTCTATGTGTTTATTTGTACTTTATTTGTACAAACTGACATGTGTGCTAATGTTGGCTAAATCTCAAGGTTCGCTCAACATAGCACGTCAGGTAAAGTATCAAAAGACACGTTATTGTCTCCTCTATGTTGTGCAAAATAATAATTTTTAACATTCATACCTAACAAAGTTGTATTGCATAAAATTTAAAGTGCACATTTTTTACTTTTTAAGCCAAAAAATAAGAACATTGTCTAAGCTCAGATTAGAGCGATCTTGACCAGGAAGTTGACTATAGAAGAAGTCACACAAAGTGGTTATTTGATTTTTGAGATAGAGCTTCTAGTTTTGGAGTTATGAAGAGTGAGACAACTTACCCCGCTCTTGGTCCGTGTAACGCTTCACAATTCAATTTTCAGACCATACAATGCAAATGCAAAAATGAAAAATTTAAACCAGACGTTCGTTTTTCTTGTTTTTCGGTTACATCATCAATTGATATTTGCCATTTTTTCCCCCTTTTTTCAATTTTACTTTTTCTAAATTATGACTTTAGAAACAATCATTTGAATAAATGAAGTCTAACCGATTTTCTATTTTTCCATTTTCTGTCTTGTAGCTAATTTGCGCCGTGGGCTGTACCATTAGCACGGGGGTGTGGCTGCGGACTGCTATCATCTCATTGATGTAACTGCTTTATTTGCACTGCATGCATGTTGAGGATTAGTTTAAAAGACTGAACACAGAGGATGACCTTGGTCAGGGGGTGCATTTTACTTGGTAGCTAGGCTACAGCTCAACCACGAGATCTCAGTTCATTTTCAGCGGGATAGGCAGCAGATGGAGGGCAGATGGAGCAGTAGCGCTTGCCAAGATCCTTCACGTCAATAGCATGAAAGTATACAAACAATATACATAAAAATATACAAACAATTGTTAAGATTTTAGCTCTTGTTTGTAATACAATATTTGTACAGTAAAAATGCAGATGTTTTCTTTAGCGGGCATCGTTCGTTACCACGGCAACCGCTTGAGCTTCCGCACTACACACGCTTCTCATTCGCTTAAAATAACCTTAAATGTAGCACAGTTATTAACTCTGTTCATTACAGTAGAGGCGGTTCGCAGGAGATGAGGCGAATCTGATCTACACTCTAAAAACTGCTGGGTTAAATATGGACAAAACCAGGGATTGGGTTGTTTTCACCCAGCCATTTTTTTCAACCAATTTTGGATTTATTTTTTTAGCCAGCAATATAGTAATATAGTAAAAGGCGTGTTTTTGCTCACCCCCAAATAGGGGCAAATTTGTGGGGTATTTTAAGCTGAAACTTGACCAGACCAGAGACTTATATTACATCATGTGAAAGAGGGCATAACAGGTGCCTTTTAACCCAACCTGCTGGGTTTGTCCATATTTTACCCAGCTTGGGTTTTTTTAACCCAGCATTTTTTAGAGTGTATATGCCGCAAGTCAAGAGCACTATGATTTATTTTCAATTATTAATTTCAATAAATAAATACAAATACTTTGATTTGGCACATTGCCCATCTTGTTTGTAGTTATTTATTGACTTATTCGTTATTATTTATTGCCTGTGGTGTACCCAAATGTTTACTGCGGGAATCCAACATTCGATAATGAACCGAAATAAATCGTATAAGTTCTTGACAGTGCTATAGCTACCCTATATAAAATATTGTATAGGCTCTCCCCTATATACACAGTATTCAACTTTTGAAGTGGATCAAAACCTTTCATCAAAGTTGTCCTAAATCCTTCTTCTTAGGACAACTTAATTCTTAGGACAACTTAGATAAACTTTTTTGATCCACTTTAAATGCTGACTATTGTATATATGTATGGATGAATTGTACTTAAGCTGCTTTTTGGGGCAGTCGTGGCCTAATGGATAGAGAGTCGGACTTGTAACCCAAAGGTCATGGGTTCGAGTCTCAGGTCCGGCAGGGATTGTCGGTGAGGGGAGGGAATGTCCAGCGCTCTCCCCACCTTCAATACCACGACTGAGGTGAGACCCTTGAGCAAGGCACCGTACCCCCAACTGCTCCCCGGGCGCTGCAGCAATGGCTGCCCACTGCTCTGGGTGTGTGTTCACGGTGTGTGTGTTCACTGCTGTGTGTGTGCACTTGGATGGGTTAAATGCAGAGCACAAATTCTGAGTATAGGTCACCATACTTGGCCACATGTCACTTCACTTCACTTTCACTTCTCACAAACGCATCATTTTACATTTTCCGTTTTCAGGTACAAATGCCTAAAAGTGTTTTTGTTCACTTTTTTTAAAGTAGGCCCTACTACATTATTGAGACTCCAATACATTTTCAGTCACTAAATTATTGTTTTTTTTTTGTTTTTTTTTGCTATTTTTATGAAATTATTGTAAAAAAAAAAATCATTTTGAATTGCATTCAATTCTGCATAAATGTTGTGTAAAATAAACAATTTTGCTTTGTGTGCACAGAAATGCTGTCTAAAAAGGTGGGCAAACAGCTGGGTCACCCCACGTATTCTTTAACTGGATGGTTGGTGACCAAGTTCTTTAAATGGCACAATCAGATTTTGGAGGAGAATGCTGTGAAATTGAGCAACATACAACCCAACGACACTGTGCTAGAGCTGGGTCACGGGCCGGGCTTCGGTCTGCAGGTGGCCTCGCAGCTCCTCACGGGCCCGAGAGGGAAACTGATCGGTGTTGACTACTCACAATACATGCATCAGATGGCCAGTGAGCGCATGAAGGAGCAGATCTCCAGAGGAAAGGCTGTGTTGTATTACAGTGATTTGGTGGCCATGCCGATAGAGGAAAACACTGTTGACAAGGTGTTTCACTGTAACTGTTATTACTTCTGGCCAGATCTGAAAGCAGGAACAACAGCAATCCACAGAGTGATAAAACCAGGTGAGATTACGAGAACTTGAATGATTCAGTAAAATCTAAACCAGAAACGAAAGCTTAATTTTTCATCTGAACATAAACATTTGTGAGTTTTATTCAATCTAAACAGTTTTGAGGTTAAATTATGTAATTTTTTCATTGAATATAAATGTAATATTCAAATTTGTTGTTATCTCTGTAGTTATCTCTGTTGGTTAAAGGGTTAGTTAACCCAAAATTGGAA
Source organism: Anabarilius grahami (assembly GCA_003731715.1). Classification (NCBI taxonomy): domain Eukaryota; kingdom Metazoa; phylum Chordata; class Actinopteri; order Cypriniformes; family Xenocyprididae; genus Anabarilius; species Anabarilius grahami. The sequence goes on from RJVU01053773.1 coordinate 2,200,091, forward strand.
GAAAATTTTTTTTTGTCAATTACTCACCCACATGTTGTGCAAAACTCATAAGTCTTTTGTTCATCTTCAAAACAAATCTAAGATTTCAATTCTTCCACTGACAGTCCACGCAACTACCACTTTGTCAAAAAAAAAGTTTATAAGGAAATCGTAAAACTAATCCATAAAAATCGAGAGGTTTAGTCCAAATTTTCTGAAGAGACATGCTTGTTTTATATGATGAGTGAATTTAGGCTTTTATTCACATATAAACATTGATCAGTGAACATAAACAGAAGCTAAACCATTCTTTGACAGCCAAGAACAAACCACATTGCTGCTTGCGGAAACTGAAACCTGCTGCGTAACACGAGAATGAACCTCATTGGTTCTTGTGGAAGTTTAAACGTGCTGCGTAACACGAGAATGAACCTCATTGGCTCTTGCTGAAGCTCAAATGTGCTGCGTAATACACAAGAATGAACCTCATTGGTTCTTGCAGAAGCTCAAAAGTACTGCTTAACATGAGAATGAACCTCATTGGTTCTTGCAGAAGCTTAAATATGCTGCATAACACATGAGAATGAACCTCATTGGTTCTTGCTGAAGCTCAAAAGTGCTGCTTAATACATGAGAATGAACCTCACTGGTTCTTTCAGAAACTCAAACGTGTTGTGTAACACAGGAACGAACCTCATTGGTTCTTGCAGAAGCTCAAAAGTACTGCATAACACGAGAATGAACCTCATTGGTTCTTGTAGAAGCTCAAAAGTACTGCATAACACGAGAATGAACCTCATTGGTTCTTGCAGAAGCTCAAAAGTACTGCATAACACAAGAATGAATCTCATTGGTTCTTGCAGAAGCTCAAACGTGCTGTGTAACACAAGAATTAAACTCATTGGTTCTTGCAGAAACTCAAACGTGCTGCGTAACACGAGAATTAAACTCATTGGTTCTTGCAGAAGCCCAAAAAGTACTGCTTAGTACATGAGAATGAACCTCATTGGCTCTTGCTGAAGCTCAAATGTGCTGTGTAACACAAGAATGAACCTCATTGGTTCTTTCAGAAACTCAAACGTGTTGCATAATACACAAGAATGAACCTCATTGGTTCTTGCGGAAGCTCAAAAGTGCTGCTTAACGTGCAGAAGCTCAAGCGTGCTGCTTAATACATGAGAATGAACCTCATTGGTTCGTGCAGAAGCTCAAACGTGCTGCTTAATACATGAGAATGAACCTCATTGGTTCGTGCGGAAGCTCAAAAGTACTGCGTAACACGAGAATGAACCTCATTGGTTCTTGCAGAATCTCAAACGTGCTGCTTAATACATGAGAATGAACCTCATTGGTTCTTGCGGAAGCTCAAACGTGCTGCGTATCACGAGAATGAACCTCATTGGTTCTTGCTGAAGCTCAAACGTGCTGTGTAACACGAGAATGAACCTCATTGGTTCTTGCAGAAGCTCAAANTGTGTGTGTGTGTATGCGTGACACTGAAGACAAACTTCCCCAGGCCGGCTATTCCTATAAAACTCAAAACAAACCAGATCGTATATTTATTTGAACTAAACAGCAGTTTGTAGGCTGTATGTGTAGTATTAGGAGTAACAAAAATAATGCAGTAGGCCTATGCTGTTAGGTTAACTAGCATGTCAACATGTCTGTCTCAATCAGATGAATCACATGAATCACAGTTCTGGCAGATATAGACTGGTAGACGTGGAGTGCATAACTCGTGGGCCCACTTTTTGCAATACAGGCACTGAAGCCAAACTTCCCTAGGTCGGCTATTCCCATATGGCTCTAAACAAACCAGACAATATTCCTCTTCATCTTCATCAGACTCAGATGATGATCTCCTTTTCCGATTCTTTTTAGGAGCAGGAGCTTTGGATGGAGCTTTCAGATGTGGCTTCTTGTTTTTTTTTGAAGAGTCTCTTCTTTGTTGCAGCCTTTTGTTCCTCTAGTTGTCGCTTGACTGGTGTATCTGTCAGGATGGCGGTCTTCCTCTTCCTCCTGACGGCACCACCAACTTTCCTAGGCCCAGCCTTAGGGAATGGACGCAGCTCTTCTGGGGTTAGGGAATGTCTCCCAGTAGGTCTCCCAGTACCAGCAGAAACACCACTTGGTCCGGGTACAGCATTGTCAGTGGCAGGGTGCGGCTCATCAGGGACAGCAACAAGATTGGCAGTTGGGACTGGGTTTGGCCGGTCTGTAACATAAGATGGGGCAAAGGCATCTTCTGGAAAAACATCCCTGTTATAGGGGGAAATTCCAGTCACCCTAAATCCTGATTGGATGTTATTTGGAGTTGCAGCCAACGGGTATGCTGTGGCAACAATTCCAGGCACATCATATATAGACATGGTTTTGCCAGGGTTGTTCAGCATCCATGAGTCACAGGCTGTGTTGACATGCCTCTTCAGAGGCCCATACACAGTGCGGTCAAGAGGCTGTAGCCGATGGGAGCAGTGTGGGGGGAATGATAGCATGACTACACCGTTTTCTTTGGCATAGTTCAAGCCACTGACAGAGAGATGGGACTCATGGTTGTCAAGCAAAAGGAGACATGGCTTCTCTTTTGTGCATTTTGTATTCTCCACAAAATGCTTAAGGAATTCAACAAAGTGTTCTTCCTTCATCCATCCTGATGGGTTTGCACCTCCTTTGCAACCTGTAGGTCCATTCAGAATGAAGTGGTCCCTGAAATTTACCCTGGGGAAGACAAAATAGGGAGGAAGGCTATTCCCTGTGGCTGAAACTGCACATGCAAGGGTAATAAGCGACCCTTGCTCTGCAGAGGTTATTGACCCAATTTGCTTAAATCCCCACCTGGCAATGACCCTGTTTGGTTTCTGGACAGTAGTGACGCCTGTCTCATCCATGTTCCAGATGTCACCTGGAGGAAACCTGTGCCTCTGCATGACGGTCTCTAGGTTGTTGAAGAAGGCTTTAACATTTTCTTTATTGAAACTTGTAGCACGAGCAAGGCTTGTGGCCTCTGGCTTCCTAATGGAAAGGGAAGGGTGCCTCTTCAAAAAGGCAGTAAAGCAGTCACAGCCAGCTTGCTGTAGCTTGGACCAGGTCTCAGGCACCTTGATGTTATGTGATACAGCAAGCTGAAAGGCTAGCTTTTTAACCTCCCTGGGTGATAGGCCAAAGTAAATGTTGGCTGACTTGAACAGATACTTAACCAGCTCCTCTTCAAAATCTGGGGAAAATATTTGCCGGTTCCTGATGTAACCAACAGCTACACCTAACTCTTTCTTGCCTTCAATCTCATCCTGGCTGATCTTGTGGCAGTATCTGCTTAGTGTGCTGAGTGGTATAATGAATTCCTTTGCTGTGCTCCTAATACTTCTGTTCTGAGTCTTCACTTGTCTGGCTGCCTCTAGCATAATCTGTGCTGGTGTCTTTCCTCTCTCTGTTGTTCTTAAATATTTTCTGACCATTTTGACTTCTAAAAGAAAATTATTTCATACATAAGTTAGTTCATTATATTATATTATATTACATTATATTCATGTTTTAACATGCAAAATACATAAATTAATACATTTTTGAACCAAATGGCTATACTGGGGTTGGTTGGCACATGTGCCAACCAACCCCCAAATCAGTGTGTCAACCAACCCCATCCACACCTCTTTACTGACATGATGTTAGCCACATAGCATAGCTCATCAGAAACTTGTAAATTTCCTGTCAAAATATAGATGATTCCTATCTCTATAAATTGAAATCCTTACATTTTATATATCTCTATCTATCACAGTTCTACAATATATTTAGTGGAGAGAACTTTTTTTTGTTTTGAGACTCTAAAATAGAAAAGTTGTCCTCACCTCAATTAGTGACAGTTGAATGATTTCAGTAAATGGGTGTGGTCTGGTTAAGAGGGCAGTCATTTTAATGTTAGTTTTGTGGCAGCGCCCTCTAGTGTACTGGGATTTAACTGCGTGCCAACCAACCCTTGACCCAACCAGCCCCGCTCTCCCCTACGTCATCGACGGAATGGTCCAGCGCTGCGCGGTGCCATCTGCCGGACAAAGTTTAGCAAAGATGTAGGAATATCTGATCAGAGCTGTACACGGATACACATTTTTAAATAAATCTGCGGTAGAAAAGCTACCGCAAGTGATTTTCGGTGCTGGAAATCCATGCTGAAACAAGCTCCTCATGGAGAGCGCAGCTCATGGTTGCTTAGTAACGGCAGACGCCACCGCAGCGCCCGAGCGCTTTGGAAAGGAGAAAGCGGCGCCGACGCGTTTTCCATGCGTTTTTAGACGCGACATAAGAACGGTCCCTAAAAGAGTTCAAATGGTTCAACGCGCCAAATGCGAGTAGAATCAGCGCTGAAACGTGTTCGGTAACTTTTTTTTATGAATGGTGGTGAGAATTTAAGGTAACGCTTTAGATTAAGGCCAGGAAAGTACTGCGTAATTACAACAAATTTACAGTAACTTTCGATAATTATAGTGTACCTACAGTAAGTATAGGGGAACAATATGTAAAGCCTTGGGAATAAAGGGGTAACAATCAGGAAAATAACAACTTAATTATACTGTAAGTATTTTAGAACTAAGGGGTACTTATACTATTATGATAGACAACAATCTTACATTTGGGAGCAATTTTGTCGAGAAAGTGCACTGATTAAGTTGTTCCAAGGCAAGTAGAAAGAACTATTGCAATCTTTTTTAATACATGGGGAAATATGCTTTTGTTTCATGTAGTTACAGGGTAAGTATGACATTACGGGCCGTAAATTAAAGTGGAGCTTGTTACACTCTTATTTCATGTAGTTACAGGGTAATTAAAAAAATTATATAAAAATAAAAAAAACCCACAAACAATCTGATATGACTTGGAAACCTTTATTTGAAAAACAACTTGTTTCAAAACAGATTTAAAGTTACAACACTTCTTATTTGTTTCTCTTGCTAGGCTTCCTCCTCCTCTTGTTCTTCTTCTTCTTTTTGTTTCTTTCCACTGATGAATTTTAAGAGGGAATCCCATTTGCTATTCTGTATTAAAATAAAATATAGTAGCCTACACCCGGAAATGTGCTCACAGTTTACTCATCTCTTACCCTCATGCCATTTGAGATGTATACGACTTCACTATTTATATTATTAAGGTTAAAATGCAGTTTTTGCTGCTTAAAATTGTTGTGGAAATCCAATTTAAACATTTGTGGTAAGATTTAAAAAATAGTTTAATTCGTCATACTTTAAAGTGAGTGAAGAGTGAAGACATTTAAAATGTTACAGAATATTTCTATTTAATAAATGCTTTAATAAATAATATATTTGATAAATACATGTAATACAATTTCAAATAAATGCTGTTCATTGAACTTCCTATTTTTCAAAGAAAACTAACAAATATCACCATTTCCACAAAAATATGAAGCAGCACAACTGTTTTCAACATTGATAATAATCAGAAATGTTTCTTGAGCATCAAATCAAATTGTAATGATTTCTGAAGGATCATGTGACACTGAAGACTGGAGTAATGATGCTGAAAATGATCACAGGAATAAATTACATTTTATAAAATATTTTATTATAAATGCGGCCCTGGTGAGCAGATGGGACTTATTTTAAAATCAATAATTGTTTCCAAACATTTTGCAGGTACTTTAATAATAACAATTCTATGAATACATTTAATATATGTATCAATGTACATTAATTATTTAATATACTTGTGTAGTATATATATATGTGTGTGTGCGCGCGTGCGTGTGTTTCCATCGCAGGTTTGGTCTTAAATTTCATGTGAGGTGGTATTAAAAAGGTCTTAAGTCTTAAATTTAACTTGTTCATATCTGCAGATACCCTGCTGCAAAAACAAGCTATTATTTTCTGTTATATATTTATTGTCCAATATTCCCAATTTTTCTGATGCTTGACATTGAATTAATACCAACATATGAAATTAAATTAGTGTTTATAATGCTAATACTTGAACTTCAAAGAATTTTAACCCAAACTGACTGGGTTTCAGTGAAAAAAGTGGAAGACTTAAACAAAACTAAACTTAAAGTACTATCTAGCGAGCAGGTACTTTGGATGAATCCCAAATGCCGCACTTTCAGCTTTGTGTACTTAAAATGGCTGCCATGTGCGCGTGTCTGTTAAGTACACGAGACGTAGGGAGTCCCATTCATCATTTTAGGTTTCAGAAGGGTCTTCTTCACTGTGATTTTGTTCTGGTGATTAGTTTGTAATGATCTAATCATATGACTGTTAGTTCTACTGTGTTAAGCACTTGTTTGGTAAGTTTACATTGTCTTTGACCTGAGCATCCTTAGTCTGCATTTTCTGTACATTTCATGTTGAAAATACCCTTTTGACCAAATCTGAGGCCAGTACATAAAACATTTCCATCACAATGTACATGTGGAACATGACTGTAAAATAAAGTGCTAACCAAGATATGTGCCTTGCCAAACTTTTACTGGATTGATTCTGCTCCAGTTTGTTGTTGAAATATGAACATTTAAACAGTGGCTTTAATAAAAACTACTTTTCATGACAACTGTATTCATTCATTCATTCATTAAATAATGAAGTCAACAGGTCAGGTAAAAAATATAATATGTAGGCCTGTAGTGCATAGTTGGCAAAAATACTCTTTTCTAGAGTGTTTTTTTTTTTTTTTTTTTACACNCTACACTGACTAACGAGGAGCGTCAAAACAGCATTTATTGTTTGAATTTCATCATAAACCTGACAATTTGAAAACAGACTTTCACACTGCTAGTGTAACACACAAGATCTGTTTTTTTTTCTTCTCCTTTGGCTGTTCACTATTTTGAACGTGGCCAATATCAAAACACAGTGTGAATAGATCACGATCCTGAACTGGCCTGCATGAGCTTACTGAAGTAGGCATATGTTCATTTAACCCATGTAAGCTGTTCCCTTGGAATGTACACCCCAGAATAAAATGTGGTTTTTTGGGGTTTTTTTTTTTTTAAACAAAATGTTAAACAAATGTAATTTCTCACTTTATTATTGTTTTTACTAATTTTATATAAATTTCAAAAAAAATTATTATTATTATTTTTTTTAAATAG
>RJVU01053773.1:2207628-2220366 GCA_003731715.1 Anabarilius grahami
TTTCTTCAGTAGAACACAAATAATGATTTTTAACTCCAGCCGTTGCCGTCTGTCAGCCGTATAATGTGTCAATAGGAACTCTATCAATAAGAGTCAAAAACTTGCATAGACAAATCCAAATTAAACCCTGCGGCTCGTGACGACACATTGATGTCCTAAGACACGAAACGATCAGTTTGTGCGAGAAACCGAACAGTATGGTCTGCAACAATGCTTAGGTAGGTGGTATGTGTCAGGACCCAAGGTTTCCCAGCAGAACGTTGCCCAAAGCATCACACTGCTTCTTCCGGCTTGCTGCCTTCCCATAATGCATCCTGGTGCCATGTGTTCCCAAGGTAATTGATGCACACGCACCGGGCCATCCACGTGATGTAGAAGAAAACGTGATTCATCAGACCAGGCCACCCTCTTCCATTGCTCCATGGTCCAGTTTTGAAGCTCACGTGCATACTGTTGGTGCTTTCGGCGGTGGACAGTGTCTTATTTTCTTACAATAAAATTACGCACGAGTCCATCACTTGCATGAACTTAGTTTAATGACATATGTCAATAGCTGCCATCATACTAACACACTCTCCACACAGCCGAATCTCCTCCCCCCTGTCATTACGCAGTCCATTTATTACCAAATTATTACGAATATCAACTGCTCCCCGGGCGCCGCAGCAATGGCTGCCCACTGCTCCGGGTGTGTGTTCACGGTGTGTGTGTGCACTTGGATGGGTTAAATGCAGAGCACAAATTCCGAGTATGGGTCACCATACTTGGCCACATGTCACTTCACTATATATGGATCAGAGGTTTTTATCAAGAGATATTCCCTGTTGCTTTGTGGGAACCTTGGACTACTGGTTACATGCTTGAATTTGTATGCTGTTGCAAAGTCTGCAAATTCCTGTGCTACGAATTGGGGTCCATTATCTGTAATCAGAGTCTCAGGGATACCATGTCTTGTGAAGACTGATTTGAAATGTTCAATTACATTCAAAGACTTGGTTTGAGACAGATGTGCAATTTCTACATACCTCGAATAATAGTCCATGACAAGCAAATATGTTTTGTTCTGGAAGCTCAGTAGTAATGAGTGGCTCCTTTGGATTCACTCGTTGCTCTATGCAGATTCGACATCTGCATAGAGCAACGACATTCAACATCTTTGTACTACATCATTCAGCTGTTGACTGAGTCCCGGCCACCATACAGATTGTCGTGCTCATTCTCTGCCCATTACTATTCCCTGATGTCCTTTATGGAGTTTTTCCAGAACCTGGTTTCTGAGTGCAGATGGAATTACAAGCCTGGAATCTTTCAGAAGTAGACCATCCTTAACTGTGAAGTAAGCTCTCTCAGCCCAGTATAGTTTTAGTGTTCCCCCCTTACACCATTGGGTCAAAAATGGTCTTCGGTGGTGGCTGACATATATGGTCATCCACACAAACAGTAAAAAGTACCCTACCCACGTGATCTGCAACCCCAATACTGATAATAAATTACCTGCCACTGTTAATGTAATCCTTTACATTAACAGTGGCATCTGTGATTTCATAGGTTTGTAAGAAGTAAAGATGCTTCTTTGCTAGACCTGATAATAATTTTGGTACTTATATTAATAATAATCAATATTTAAAAGTAGCATTAAAAAGTTTATTTTAACTAATAGCCTAATTTTCTACCTTAATTGAATGCACCTAGCTAACAACAACTTGCTTTGTTCTGGTTTCACCTCACTCCAGTCTAAACTAATCGATTTTAGGCCTAAATTTACTACACATCGTCATACAAATAACCTGAAAATACTGTGGATTATTAAGGCTAAATCTTACTAACCACTCTTGCTAAATGGGGTAAGCACACTTACGTTCTCATTTCAGGTGTTCTTAAATTATTTGTTATAGCTACACCGATTCAGACAGTGACCGTTCAGTTGTTTTAACTATTCATTAAAATGAATCCGTTCAAATTAGTCATTAGGTCGCAAATCGGACATTAGCGGACGTGGACATGTTGTGTGCGAATCCCGGCTGTTAGGACATCGCAAAAGATTTGTCAACACAGAAAACACTTCATCGCTGGATAGGATTTTTTTTTTTTCTTCATTTTTTTTCGTTTATTGAAAGTGTGTCGTTTATTGAAAGTTTATGTCAGCTGCATGTGCGGAACGCCCGTCAGAGACAAGGTAACGTTTTTTGAGCTCTATTCACACCCAGCGGTTATCCAGGGGAAAAAAATCTCAGAATGCGCCACATGAAACATGGACTCGGTCTTCCGGACTTTTAGCATCGTGGCAGTTGATTTAGATTAATATGTACGAGGGACATAGCAAAAGACAGTGCTTAGTTTGAAGACAGAGAGAGTGCGCGCACGAGGGAGGAGCTCTCTGCTCGTTCTCTCCAGTTAATATGTGCCCTATCATAAGCGCAGAACTCATCTGCATTACTCAAAATCACAATAACTGATCAAACAAGTCTTTGGTGGGACAAAAATTTGTTTTGGTCAGTCATTCCATCCATCCATGCACATTTTGATGACCTGTGCACACTGTCAGTTTTTAAGTGTTCCTTCAGCTTAGCGAGGTCAATTTTTCATGAGCATGTCTACATAAATGTTTATGTCCTCTAGCAACTCTGCATCATCAGATTTGAGCTCTGTTTTTACAGGCTTGCATGAGAGAGCATCAGCAGTCCACAAACTCTTCCCTGGAACATGCTCCACTGAATAGGAGTATGAATGAATGAATGAATGAATGAATGAGGCATTTATATAGCGCTTTCTATGTACAACTGTACACCCAAAGCGCTTTACAATCATATCAGGGGTCTCTCCTCATCCACCACCAGTGTGCAGCATCCACTTGGATGATGCGACGGCAGCCACAGTACAACGGCGCCAGTGCGCTCACCACACACCAGCTGTAGGTGGAGAGGAGAGAGAGTGAAAGAGCCAATTTAAATGGATGGGGATTATTAGAGGCCGTGATTGGTAAGGGCCTATGGAGGGAATTTGGCCAGGACACCGGGGTTACACCCCTACTCTTTACGAGAAGTGCCATACCTCATCAGTCTCATTCTGAAACTTTGGATTCTTGGAGGTAAGGAGTCCAACAACTGTGTTCCCAGCAGGCTGGTGAGGGGTTTATGATCCGTTTCCATCTTGAACTCTTTCAAAATAAGGAAATCTTTGAAGCTTTCACATGCCCACGTCAGACTTAGCTCTTCCTTTTCGACTTGAGCATACCGCTGCTCCACCAAAGAAAGAGAGCGTGAGGCATATGCTACAGGTCTCCACTCATTTTCCCATTTCTGCAATAGAACAGCTCCCAATCCAAATGATGAAGCATCCGCAGACACTTTGATGTCTTTTTCAAGATCATACATTGCTAACAGAGTAGATGCAAGTTCTTCTTTTAACTCCTTGAAAGCTTTGTCCTGCTCTGATCCCCAGACCCAGTGATTTCTCTTTGACAATAAATCTCTAAGTGGTCTATCTTTCTCAGCAAGTTGTGGTATAAATTTTCCCAACTGATTCACCATCCCCAGAAAACTTCTCACCTCAATAACATTTGAGGGTGGCTGCATTCTCCTTATGGCCTCAGTTTTTGCAGGGTCAGGTCTGATTATATCAGCTGAGATGATATGTCCCAAAAAAATGTATCTCACTTTTTCGACAGATCACACTTGTCCACGTTAAGTGTGGTGCCAGCATTCTGAATCTTTTGCAAAATCATGTGCAAGCATGCATCATGTTCTTCCTGAGTTCCTCACCAAATGAGCACATCATCCATATGACAGGTGACCTCCTCCAGACCTTCCATTATTTCTGACACCATCCTGCTTTGGAAATGTTCAGGAGCTGAAGCAATGACAAAGGGAAGGCGGTTAAAGAAGAATCTACCGAAGGGAGTTATGAATTTTGTGAGTTTTGCAGTGTCTGGGGTTAGGGGAATTTGCCAAAATCTGGAGTTTGTATCAAGCTTACTGAAAATCTTGGCCCCTGCCAACATACCAAGACTTTGTTCCACAGATGGCAGTATGTATTTCTCTCTACATACTGCTTCATTCAACTTTGTTAAATCCACACAAAGCCGAACAATCCCAACTTTTTTTGGTACGGCCACCATACCAGAGCACCAGTCAGTTGGCTCTTCCACTTTGCTTATAACACTGATTTCTTCCATACGCTGCAGTTCTTTAACTTTGCAAGTGGCAAAGGAATACGCCTCGAAGTCTTAACCCTTTAGCTGCCCCACCAAGAAAAAGGCATTGCTTTCTCATTTAGTAGGCCACAGTCCCTCTTGTAGACCAGCCAGGAGTTTGCAATGGACAGATCAAGGAGGGGAATGTACCATCTCCTTGACTTGGCTGGGGTCTTGTACAAGTGTACCAGCATGTCAGAAAGATCTATCCCACCCATATGCTCAGTGTAATCAGGGATGAGTGATGGACACGGGACAGTGATCTTTTCCTTGGACTTACATGGAGGATTTGTAGAGGATGTGCTTGTTGAGGGACATCTTCTTCATCCAGGGACTCAAAAGAACTGTCACCAGCTACCTCTTCTCGGGCGGGGTTTTGGGTCAGAGTCTTGGGGGTTTTCTGGTACAAGGGCCTGAAGAGTGCACGTTCTTGTACCATAGAAACGGTTGACATCTATCTAGTAATTGTTAAAAAAACAACAAATAAATAATCTCGTACAATTTTAGTAATGTTAGTACACCAGCATTTGTCATTTAAGATAATTACGATTTCCACACATTAATTCTATGAATTCATTATATTTACTTCAAAAAGTGGCAAAAAAAATACATACTTAAGAAATTATCTCAGTATATTCATGAATAAATAACAATAGCTAAGTCATATTCATAGCTAAGAATAATCAGAAGTTTATATTTCTCAGCAAACAGTCCATTCTGACTGCAGAAATGGATGATCTGAAAACATTAGCTTAGCTTTTCTACGTTTTCCATAAAGTGACAAATCAACCATTTGGTTGAGCACGTTTTTGAAAAATTATTAAAAACAAAGTTTTTCATGGCACCAACTAACATAGTTAGGGCTCTTACAGTGCAAAATTTCACCAAGAACAGTTCACATGGCAGGAGTGATTTCTTTGTTTCTGACATCGATGTAAAGCTGGATGCACACTGTATGATTTTTGGCCACGATTTGGTTGTCTGAGACAAATTTTGAGAATCCTAAAAGATTCCTATTATCCTAGGCAAAAATCTGTAGTCTTTGATCGCTAGTTTGACATGTTCACTGACAGCCGATCCTGCAGTGTGACTTCTCCTACGTCAAATTGTCTTCGTTTTTCAGGATAAGCCATGATCAAAATTAACGCTAGAGATTTCTTTGTTAGCCACTATTTCAGTCCCGCGTGTAATGTAGCTCAGTCACCGAATGTGTGTGGGTTGATGATGTAAAACTCCGGACAAGTTTTCAAGCACGAGTCCATTTTTAATGCATCTTGACTGTCGTACAGTCTGACATATAGGACAGCTGATATCCCACAGTGTGACATGAGAATCATGTTCGTAAAGTCTGACAAGCAACAATCATAAAGGACTATTATAAATCGCAGTGTGCACCCAGCTTTAGAAGAAGTGTTGTGACAAGTGCTGTTGATCGACACTCTGACATCTACTGGATTTTTTTTGGCATAACATACCTCAACCAGATGGTAGAGATGGCTCAATCAGCTTGAGTTAAGTTAGGTACTCCTCTCAATAAAATATAGTGACTCAAAATGTGCTCAACCATTTGGTCGAGCAGGCCATTAAAGGGTTTTAAGCAAGAAAGGTACTGCATTTGGTTGAAGCTTGATGGCATACGGCTGCTTGATGACACCCAAACCACTGCACCGTTTTGGGTGTATTTTCCCAAAGAAAGTTTGGGAGTCATTATGTCTATACTGTCCAATCTTGTGACTAGATCTAGATAAGTTATTGCTGGCCTATGCCCAATAATGCCATTTGCAGGTACAATAACATACACATCATGTGTTGCTTTGGCTTCACCCTTTTGCAGCACTAACCTGGTCATGCCTATTACCTCCAGTGGTCCACCTGGCCCAATGAGAGGCCTGGTCACAGGTTTGACAGTAGGATTTTTAGTATGTAAGAAAATGTTCTTGAATGTGCGCTCCGAGATTGCAGTCACATCAGCCCCAGTGTCAATCTTGAATTTCACTTTTGTGCCTGCCACTGCGATTTCAGTTATATATGGGTCCTCACTGGCTGTCAGTGATCCAAGGAATATGTTGCTTTCCTCTGTCACCTCATGAACTGACTTAACTGAAGTGCACACACGCTGGAAATGTCCTTTTTTTTTACACCTTCTAGAATTTACATCGTTCACAGGGCATTTGTGTTTTGGATGGGAGGAAGATTTTCCACATTTTGGACATGAACTGCTTCCAGCCTTTCTTTTGTTCAGTCTTTGATTAGAAGGCTTCCATTTTCTCTGTGTAGCATTGCTTTTATATAGTCTGTCAACTGAACAAGCTCCCTTTGCATCATCTCTTAAAGCACATTGCTGTTTTTTTACTTCTTCTGACTGTCTAGCCATGCTAATAGCTTTCTCTAGAGTCATATTTTTTTCAAGCTGCATGCCTTCAGACAGTCCTAGATCAGCCAGTCCCACTACCAATCTGTCTCTAATGAGCTTATCATAGTGCTCCATAATCAGTGTTTGACTAGAGTATATAATGCAGTCACAAACAATTCCACTGTTTCATTGTCCCCTTGCTTCCGCAGGTTAAATCTAGCCCTCTCGTAAATCAGGTTGTTTTTCACAACAAAGTGCGAATGCGTCTCTTACTGTCACATACGCATTATTTTGCTCGTCCGTGAGCTTTAGTCCTTGCAAAATATCATCCGCCTTGTCACCCATGCAATATACAAGTGTGTTCACCTGATTTCCCTCTGTAGACGAATACAGGTTACTTGCTTGACGAAACCGTTCAAATAGTCGGACCCATCTGAGCCACTCCTACGGCTTGGAGAAATCAAAGGGCTCTGGCAGCTGAATGTTGAATGTTGCGCTCTGACCCGTTGCAACAACATTTACTGGCTGGCTGTACGAGTGAGCGATTGCACTTGTACAAGGGTACTCACGTATGATTTTCTTACAAGAAAACCACTGTTCCTTCCTTGGACCACTTTTGATAGATACTGACCACTGGGAACACCCCACAAGAGCTGCAGTTTTGGAGATGCTTTGACTCAGTCGTCTAGCAATCACAATTTGGCCCTTGTCAAACTCGCTCAAATCCTAACGCTTGCCCATTTTTCCTGCTTCTGACATCAACTTTGAGGACAAAATGTTCACTAATATAGGGTACAACAGGGCTAAAGGCACAAAAAAATTGCTTTTCACTACTCTCAAAGTGTATTATTGCAGGGAAAATATATATGTTTGTATTGAACATTGATGGAGCAACAGATTTTGTGTGAAAATAAATCACAAAAGTGGTTAATTTTGTATAAAATCTTATAAATGTATGAGGTGGTAAGGCACACAGTATTCATACAAATACTGTTTTTTAATAATGTCTAGGTTAATACTTGTTCAAAAGAATCACTTTAGTTATTGTACTATTTTCTGTTTATTTTGATAAATAAAATGATTCATTTGTGTTCAATAAATATACTGTCATTAAAATAGGCCTATGTTAATATAAAAATATATTTTAAAAATGGAAAAACAAAATTACTTTAAAAGTAAAGATTCTGAAAGCATTGAAGGAGATCCCATAATATGTAATATAGATTTACAGTAGTAACAATAGATTATATTTTATGAAATTATACTATAATTATTATTATTATTTTTTTTTAAATATGATTGTTTCTTTAAATATGGGTATTATCTCTAAGATGGATACCCAATTTGATATGATATTTAGCAATTTGAATCTAACCATGTCACGTCAACAAATGGAAAAGATGTTAATTATTGTGCCTTTTGCCCCAACAGCCGGGGCGCTTTTTACCCCAAATACCATACTTTCACATATTCTTCCGTTATTGAAAAACTGTTGCTTGAATTACCATGAACAAAACTGAAAATCATTAAGAAGATCTTTGTCTGAAAATACAAACATTAATTTAATAGATTCTCATTTGCTACTTAAATCAACAACATTTTAAAAAACATCAAATATTAGATCAAACTACCTCAGAATCAACTTTGCATTGCTGCCCGAGATCGTGTCAAGGATCAGACAAATTTTCACGTGCATTTTGGAAAGCGGATATTTAGGAAAGTGCTGCGGCAAGTTTTTGTGCCATCTAGTGGTTTAGAGGAAAATAAAATCAAAGGCGCCTTTTGCCCACTAACAGGTGCCGTGATGAAGAGATAAAACTAATATATATATATATATATATTATATGAAAATGTGAATAATTTTAATAAAATAAGAGGGATCATACAAAATGCATTTTATTTTTTATTTAGTACTGTCGAGTAAGATATTTTACATAAAAGATGTTTACATTTAGTTCACAAGACAAAACAATAGCTGAATTTATTAAAATAACCTCATTTAAAAGTTTGTGAACCATTGATTCTCAATACTGTGTGTGGTTACCTGATGATCCACGACTGTTTTTTTGTTTTGTGATGGTTGTTCATGAGTCCCTTGTTTGTTCTGAGCAGTTAAACTGAACTCTGTTCTGAAGAAAAATCCTCCAGGTCCTGCAGATTCTTCAGTTTCAAGCATTTTTGTATATTTGAACCCTTTCCAGCAGTGACTGTATGATTTTGAGATTCATCTTTTCACACTGAGGACAACTGATGGACTCAAACACAACTATTAAAAAAGGTTCAAACATTCACTGATGCTCCAGAAGGAAACACGATGCATTACGAGTCGGGGGGGGTGAAAACTTTTGAACAGGATGAAGATGTCACAATTTTTCTTATTTTGTTTAAATATCATTGTTTTTCATTTAGTACTTCCCTTTCGGAAGCAACAGAAGATACTTGCATGTTTCCCGGAAAAAAATATTAAGTACAATTTACCTTGATATTTGAATTCAAAAGTTTTCACCCCCCGGCTCTTAATGCATCGTGTTTCTTGTGAACTAAAGGCAAACATCTTTTATGTAAAATATCTTACTCAGGACAGTACTAAATAAAAAATAACATGCATTTTGTATGATCCCTCTTATTTTATTAAAATTATTCACATTTTCACAGATTCTCTAAGTGGTTCACATACTTTTTCTTGCCACTGTATTTTTAGACATTACGTCAAAAAGTCACCAAGTTTCCTACCATTCCGATTAAGTACATTTTTAAAAATCAAAACAAAAAAAATGTCGGTCTAAAATGACTGAAGTCTCCCAGAGGTTTAATTGAACTTAGCATCATTGTGCAGTTTTATTAAATTGATTTTAGACATGTTTAACACTTTTCTCATGTTTGAAGGTATCCGTTTGAGCCGCCAAAGACGCGTTTCCTGACGCCCATCTGTCACCCCAACATTGATAATGCAGGACGCATTTGTCTTGATGCTCTGATATTGCCACCAAAGGTAAAGACTAAAAAAATAATTCAACCAAAACCTTTAATATAAATCTAGTGTAAATTGTATGTTTTGCAAAACATAATTTTTATATTTTTTGTATGACACTTCTAGTCATTTTAACAGTTACTGATGGCCGAACCGAACCCTGATGACCCTCGTGGCTGATATAGTGAGTTTCAGCTACTGTTCCCTCCGTTTTAAAGGTCAAGCGTGTAACTTATGGAATTGAAATCTGTTTGTTTGAACAGCCTGACATAACATTGACTGAACCAGTGGTTTAAGTTGAGAATTAGCTGTTTGTTCAAACAATGATTTTGTTTTTGTGCTGCTTTCATTACTTCATGAGGTGTTCTGACTGTCTTTGCTCTCACATTCCTCTTGGAAATTAATGGAGCGTCTTACACTTTCCAGTCTTCAGAATTTAAATACAACAAACCACTGGATCTAGAGAAGGCAAAGAAATGGACGGCTGAACATGCAATCCAGAAGAACAAGGTACGATTTTTGCTTTGTAGTGCTGTCGAGTTTCATACACTGTCATTACACATATGAGCCACTCGGGGGAGCCATTGTTATTTGATTCTTTACTTTGTTTGCACTTTTTCACTTCTCTCGTGTTTGAAGGGTTGTGTGGAGACAGAAGAAAAGACTTCTACAGAGAATAAAAATAAGAAAACTGCAAAAAAGAGAGAAGCACAGGAGAATTTAGAGCATACCAAGAAAGTATGCATATAGTAGGTTTATATTTTACAAATGACTTATAGCTACATAATGATTTTAAGTTGATTATCTTTGTGGTATGATTATTTTTCTTGTTGATGGGAATGTAATAAAGTATTGTAAAATGTAAATAAAATATTTAAAGTTACACTAAATGTGCATCCTTCTGAATTGTTCATTAGTCAATACATTATAGCATCTGTTGTAGAATGTAAACATTTAAAAACTTGAGATTTAAATGTGAACAGGAGTATGTTAATATAAACATTCAAAATATTAGTGTTGCACATTAGTGTTGCAAGGTAAAACCTTTCAGCACTGTTGCAGGATTATTTCTGAAAATGCATAACACGCTTGTTCAGTCGACATGAAAATGGTGATAGACTTTTGTTCCATATTGTGACGTATTGCAGAGTGAAATGGCTTATTAAACGTAACAAAAAATGTAGGGCGGGGCTTGATTTTGTCTATGAGAAATTGATTGGATGGTTGGATGTGTGTAGTTTGCTATTGGTCGATCTCATGTGAGTGACAGGTCGTGACGCTCAGACGGTGCCGTCGTTGGAATATGGTCCCTTATTCACTGCAGGCAAGTAAAGCGCGTCAGAGCAGCAGCAGACATAATACTGCTGTTAAATCAACACGTGTTGACAGTTTTTGATTAAATGTTATGTATGTTAACTATATTTGTAGTATACTTATAAAATCGTCTACGTAACTTAGTTGTGCTTGTCATAAGAGACAGACTGTCGCTAACAGTCAGAGCACGGCCAAGGGAAAGTGAATATCGAAACTAAATGTTATTTTACCACGCTAAAGTGTTTAACCCTGAAACTATTTAAACATAAGTTTGTCTGTACCTGTGTGAGTTTTCATTAGACTAGAACGCAGAGAATGGACAATGCCTTCTCATTTCACAGTCCAGCACATAACGTGGTATTCGGTGCCTTTTGGACCTCATAAAATTTAGAAAATCAAACTCAGTTTGGGGGGGGGGTGATTACATGATAAATCATGTGATCATGAAATCATGATACCGTGATTTAAAACATTTGAAAAATAATTTTGGTCAAGCTCGGGTAAATAAATGTAAACATTTCTTAAACAAAATCAATGAAATGGTAGATCAAAAATGTCCACCCTGCTAGGGACAAAAGAACAACAGTTTAAAATACTTGTGTTTCTACTTTATGGATACTGTGAACATTATTAAAGACATCTTGTGTCCCTGTAAAAGCATATAACTTAATCATTTATCAGAAAATTATATATATACATACTGATCAGGCATAACATTATGACCACTGACAGGTGAAGTTAATAACACTGATTATCTATTCATCACGGCACCTGTTAGTGGGTGGGATATAGGCTATTAGGCAGCAAGTGAACATTTTGTCCTCAATGTTGATGTGTTAGAAGCAGGAAAAATGGGCAAGCGTAAGGATCTGAGTGAGTTTGACAAGGGCCAAATTGTGATGGCTAGACGACTGGGTCAGAGCATCTGCACTTGTGGAGTGTTCTCGGTCTGCTGTGGTCAGTATCTATCAAAAGTGGTCCAAGGAAGGAACAGTGGTGAACCGGCAACAGGGTCATGGGCGGCCAAGGCTCATTGATGCACGTGTGGAGTGAAGGCTGGCCGGTGTGGTCCGATCCAACAGACGAGCTACTGTAGCTCAAATTGCTCAAGAAGTTAATGCTGGTTCTGATAGAAAGGTGTCAGAATACACAGTGCACCTCATTTTGTTGCGTATGGGGCTGCATAGCCGCAGACCAGTCAGGGTCCCCATGCTGACCCCTGTCCACCACCGAAAGCGCCAACAGTGGGGATGTGAGCCTCAGAACTGGACCACGGAGCAATGGAAGAAGGTGGCCTGGTCTGATGAATCACGTTTTCTTTTACATCACGTGGATAGCCGGGTGCGAGTGCATCGCTTACCTCGGGAACACATGGCACCAGGATGCACTATGGGAAGAAGGCAAGCTGTCGAAGGCAGTGTGATGCTTTGGGCAATGTTCTGCTGAGAAACATTGGGTCCTGCCATCCATGTGGATGCTACTTTGACATGTACCACCTACCTAAGCATTGTTGCACACCATGTACACCCTTTCATGGAAACGGTATTCCCTGGTGACTGTGGCATCTTTCAGCAGGATAATGCACCCTGCCACAAAGCAAAAATGGTTCAGGAATGGTTTGAGGAGCAAAACAACAAGTTTGAGGTGTTGACTTGGCCTCCAAATTCCCCAGATCTCAAATCAATCGAGCATCTGTGGGATGTGCATAACAAACAAATCGGATCCATGGAGGCCCCATCTCGCAACTTACAGGACTTAAAGGATCTGCTGCTAACATCTTGGTGCCAGATACCACAGCACACCTTCAGGGGTCTAGTGGAGTCCATGCCTCGACGGGTCAGGGCTGTTTTGGCAGCAAAAGGAGGACCAACACAATATTAGGAAGGTGGTCATCATGTTATGCCTGAA